>CM022701.1:86202698-86337698 GCA_012295165.1 Asparagus setaceus
CTTTGGGATCCGTGAAAGATACAAGGCCACTTTGAGATTTGTGCATCACAAATCTCAAGACAAGATGAGTGGATAAAAAGTTGGTGCACCACTATTCATTATGAACTTAAGTTCATAGGAGCCTTACTATATATATATATATATACATGGAAATCATTAATCATTTACTATTTATTTTAACAAAATCTATATCTTTATTATTACGTGCATAATGCACATGATATAAGAAATAGAAACTATAGTAGTGTTGCTTCAAATAAACTGATAAAAATAATTTATCAAAAATTATATTAAGGTCATATCTGCAAAAGAAATTATAATTTGATAGGAGTAAGAAATGCGGGTAAACTTTGGCACAATATTATTTCCTTAACTTTATCTTAATTTATTTATACATTATGAACATTAATATGTATATTTTACTTATTTATGCGGTGAAGAGAACTTTTGGCGACGATGACTTTTGTATAGTGTTTCTCTTATCTATAGCATTTATACATCATTAGTTTGAATATCAAAATACTTTCTCATATCAATTTTCTATAACTCTTCTTCAACAAATTTCAACCATCACAACTATTATTTACAATTTTCTATTTCCCAAATTTTACACTAATAAAAATACTTTATTATTTTGAATTCCACCTTTTGTTTTAAAACCTTCAAAATTTTCAAAATTTTCAAAATTTTGAAGACTTGTTGTAAAACAGTTTAGAGGAATTTTTTTATTATAATAATAATATTTAAAAAGGGGTGTGGGGAGGGGGGGACAAAATGTCCCATCATTCAAAATTATCAACTTGCCCAACACAATTCACAAATTTCCCTACAAACTTTACTATGAAATTGGGAATTTCCCTGTGTTCCTCCACTTCTATCTATACTCACTAAATTTTTATTATTATAAAGTAGTAAAAATATAGATAGATATATTATTATGTGTGATCGCAGTTCAGTCCAAAAAGCGCCGAAATTACAAAATAACGCCTCAACGGAACTTGAAAGCGGGAGATCATAGTCTCCAACAGTATGTCGCACGTCACAATCCTATCCAATATATGCATGTACAACATTTGGGCCTGGCCATGTTTAGGCCCAGTTCAAACCAACTCATCAACAGCCAACAAGATGCTTTTGATCCAAGCTTTGGGAATAATATGAAAGCTATTCCAATTATTTGGGTAAATTGGTTCCAAAACTTTGAGAAGTTTTACAGAAAACCTCCTCAACTTTGTAAATCAAAGAAAACTCCCATGTGAACTTTTAAACTTATACTGAAACCCCAAACTTGTAGAAAAATGTTATACATATCGTTAATAAATAGTGTAAAAAGTCTAAAACTAAGATAGTATTGTTTTCCTTTAGGCTTATTTTCACTTTAGTACGCTAAAGTTTATCCATTTTTACTTTGATACCCCAAAGTTTCTATCTCATTTTACTTTGATACTCCGTCCAAATTTCTTTAGATTTATGCTAAATTATATCATGTACTTCACAAATGATGCCCGTCCACTGTTACTAGAAACATTTTCAGTTGGTGGATCCTTAACAACTGGGCAAAATTTAACTAACGGTAATACAAATTTAACAGACTGTCTAACAAAATGTGAGCGGGGTGTATCAAAGTGATGAAATTGAATTTTTTTTTTTTTTTTTGAGAGAAAAAACAAGGTAAGATTCCCTGTTCATTTGCATTAAGATCCAAAAGCACCTATCTCAACCTTGAAGACAAAAATCCAAAAAAAAATCACCCTCCAAATAACCCAAAAAACCTAAGAGTAGGGAGAGGACCCTAGCCGTCACCTGCTGTGTAGGTTTTTTGAAACAAAGGGGGAGAGTAGACTATGTATTCAAGGAAGAGATAGTAGATGGAATATACAAGGTTTGGAGCTATGACAGAGCTCCTATATACAACAAAAAAACATAAAAAAAGGAAGAAAATAAGAAAGTCTAGGGGTTGCAGTTGTCCCCTTGGAAGCCAAAGTAGATAGATAATTACACATAAAAAAGTCTCCAAAACAGAGTATAGAGGAGGAACCACATGTCCTTAGACGTTGTCCCCGACCCTTGCAATATCGATGGGTGGGGATTCTTCTGCCAGCAGCAACCTTGCCAGGCCTCTCTCTAACACCACCTTCCGCACCTTGGAAGCCTTCTTGGTAGCAAGGTTGTCTGTCCAAAGAATCATAAAGTATGAGATGTTGGAAGCAAGCAATCTGGGTGGTGTAACAATCTCTTGGAAGATGAGTTGGTTTCTTGCTCTCCAAGTGCACCAGCATATAGCAGGAAACAAAACACACCACAGCAACTTATCATCTTTGTTCCCAGGAAAGATCCCTTACCTTCCAAAACAGAATCGAAGTCATACAGAAAAGGTGAAGATTGCAGAAATGGAATGAAGAAATCCCAAACCTGCTAGGTAAAAGGACAAATGAAGAAGATGTGCTCGTCACTTTCTGGTGCATGTTTGCATAATGGGCATGCTATATCACCTGTCCATCCTTTGTTACTAAGGTTCACCTTGGTGTTGAGCTTCCTCTTGATCAGGATCCAAAGAAAAACTTGGACTTTTGAAGGTAAGGGGGATTTCCAAATAAAGTTGAAACAACTGAAAGATTGCTCCGTACCATTAATGATAGAATAAGCTGATTTAACTGAGAATGAGCCTGAGAAGTGGAAAGGCCACCTAGCTGTGTCTGCAGTGGTGAAGGATGGTTGGATGTGAAGATTGGAGAGGTGGTCCTTCAGGGCTTGAACTTCTGAAATCTGAGTTGTGGTAATAGGTCTTCTAATAAGTGGCCTCCACCTCCACTCATTGTTGAGGTAGAGCCCTTGGGATCTAACACAAACGTTAGATGAAAGGGAGAGATTATAAGCCTCAGGGAACAGAGAGGCAATAGAATTATGACCAGCCCATTTGTCCTCCCAAAATCTGATGTGATCTCCTTTCCCTAGCTTCCAATGAACTAGATTTCTAAGAGTATGACTGCAATTGGATACATCTTTCCAGAATTTAGAAGCTGAATGTCTAGGAGGTGTGCAACTAGGGTTTGGAAGATTGTAAGAGTACAATGAGGTGAGGACTTTGCCCAGGAATGAGTTATTGATCAAGACCATCCACATCCATTTAGATATGAGAGCTTGGTTGAAATCAGAGAGGTTGAGAATGCCCAGGCCCCCTTCTTTTTTGGGTTTACAGACGTGACTCCATTTGACTAGGGCCTTACAGGAAGAGGGTTGATTTGAACCCCAAAGGAAATTGAATATATGGAGTATCAAAATTTTAAAAAGTATTTTGGGGTATCAAAAGTGCTAAAATAGGTAATGTTTGAGGGTACCAAATCTAAAACAAGCCTTTTCCTTTAACAAAGTCTACATAGGTAAAGTCTTTTTTTTTTAAACAAAGTCTGAAGCCCCCTCTGCTTCAGACAAAACAATAATAAGGCAAAACAATACCATAATAGAACTGTTAATAGATATATCAAAAAAGATAGATAACTTAACCAATAAATTATATCTAAAAGAAGAATTAGACAAACTAACAGAACAAATGAGTAATTTAAAACCCATAGACCCAAAAACCGCTACAAAAATGAAAACCACAGAAGTATATAGATTTGGCTACTATAAACCGCTATGACTACTATTCCATTTACCGGAACAAGTAGGACTATTAATAAAAGGGTTGAGTTTATAAGGGCCGAAGTTTACTGGGTTTGGTTTTTTACTAGGATTTTGGTTTGGATTTTGGGCTGCCATTAATTGTTGGGTTAATGCATTCAGGACCTCTGGTGTTATTTGGAAAGAGGGGGTAGTTGTAGAGTTTTCAGTAGTAGTTGTTGAAGTACGTGGGTTGTGCCCAGAGTAGGGGTTACTCGCCATTAGTGCTGGTTTTTTTTGGAGTTAATTTATATAGCTAAAGTCTATATACCTAAAGTCTTGAACATAGGATTCTTCACAATTTGACCTTTTGCTTTACCATTAAAACGTGAAGTTGGTTCTGCATAAAAAGTCGTAGTCAAAGCTTGGACATGACCTAACAAAAGCGTTATGTTAATGCTTACAAGTGGAAGGAAAACAACACCAACTAGAAATAGACTTGATACATGGAATCACAGTCTCCGCAGGGCAAAATGATTTATGATACCTAATTATTGTAATTGGTTTTAATAAAGTGACTGAAATAATACAAGTCGTCACACGACACAAGAACACAAGATAGTAGTGTTCAGTGGTGTAACATGATGCCATTGGGTTTTGTAGTTTATACGCGTTTTATTTATTTTTATTTTTATTTATTACTAAAAACATTACTGAAATTAGGCCTGGACATCATTAAAAGAGATAAAATTATAAAATTGACAATGCAAATTCTAAATACAAGCACGATAAATTACATAGAAATATTACTGGGTCAAAATCCTGACATCGCCAATGCAAGGTAGTTGATATTTATGTTTTGAGAGATTCAAGGAGTCGATACGAAAGCTAGTTTTTTTGTTGCTCTTCAATTTATTCTAAGTTCTTAGAGAAATCTAGTTAAATAGTTTTGTGTGTTAGAATGTTGTTCGTACAATATCTCTTGTTCAAATAATAACAAACTCTCATTTACTACTGATATATTTTGTGAGATGATACATTTCAGGCATAAGCAAGATGTGGTTCGAAACTGCTGGGGATTTTAGTCTCCCTGCCTACCATCATCTCCACAACTCGAAAGCCAATTCACAATTAACAAGATAAAAATAACCACAATCAAGAAGAAGAACACCAAGATTTAGGTGGTTTGGTCGATCAACTTCGACCTACATCCACGGGGCAATAATATGAGAAATTCACTATGTATCAGGGAGAACTACAAGAGGAACCACTTAATTCTCGTCTCTTAATCTATCAACACCACATACATAATCAACTCTCATATTCTCTTCAAAACTCACTTCTTACAATCTTTTGGACGGACAAAGACTGCGAAACCCTCTTCCAATATTATAATCTTTTGCACTGTCAAAGACTACGAAACCCTTACCTCTCGCACATTATTCTTAAATCAGGCTACGCCCTCTGCTAACCCTAGTTATAAGAATATTGGCTCTCTCTCCTTTTCGCCTTCTTGGTTTTTCTTCCAACAATAGAAGAATATATATATGGAAATCAAAACCCTAACCTAGCTAAACTTCCTAATTAGAATAGGATACAAGCTGCTTATCATGATGAGACTCAATCTTCTAATCATGATTGACCTCTAATCCTATCTAATTCTCATGAAGTTAAACAAAAAATCAAAGACACAATCCCAACAGAAACGATGTAAAAATCAAGACGAACGTTGATTTCAGCCTTCGAACCATTAATGGTCATGAGGCAACCATCGATGGTCAAGCATCTCATCGATGTTTACAGGAGCCAATCGGAGAAAAATAAAAGCAGGAGATGGCACCATCGATGGTCTACAGTGACCCATCGATGGTCATAGAGAACCATCGATAGTTATAGGAGACAATCGAAAAAATTCAGAAACCAGAATCAGCATCATCGATGGTTACAGTGGAATCATCGATGATCACCAAGGGACCATCGATGGTCATGATTTACCATCGATGGTTATGACAAAATTTGCCAGTTTTCAAGATTTAATCTCAGCCGTGCGTCGATTCGTTTGATCTCCTATTTGCACTCAAATTTGGGTATTTCTTTCGTATTCTATCAAGGTCTATTTAAGGTGACTTGGAGATCATAATTAATAACAAGTTTAAGGAGGCAAATACACAAAAGAAGAGATCTTTATTCTAGGGTTTGAGAGAGAGTTGATCAAATCCCCTGAGCCTCGTTCAGCTTCTTCTCGGTACGCTTTTCATCGGAGTTTGATTTAACGAGAAGGAGTGCCCTACGCTTATATCATTACACCGCTTCTTCATGGATCTTCATCTTCATCGATTTAAAGAATGGTTTGATAACGGGCTATAAAATTGTTCTTTTTGTGCTTTAATTATTTTGGTTGGTTGTTTTTTAAACTTGTGTGTGTTTGACGCATACCCAAGCCGGGGGAAATGAGAGTTTGGATAGCTATGGGCTAGGTTTCTTCTGGTCATTGTGAAAAGTTAGGTTAGACGACTGGTTTCGGATAGATTCTAGGGTGCGGTCTTCGAAGCCTACTGAATCGGGTTGTGATTCAGATGAACTCTGGTCATAATGAAGAAAGAGTGGACGTAGGATTTTGATCCGAACCACTATAAAAATCTCGTGTGTCCCTGTATTGATTTGCTCTTTATTTTTCACTCGTTATATTTCTGGTATTTTTTCTGAGTCGTGTTGAAAAACTATAGCAATCCTATTCCCCCAAGGCGTGCATTCCAGTTCCAACATTGTGTAAAGAATATTTTCCAAACTTTTCATCGTTGCGTGTAACCGTTGCACTAGTTAGAAACTCACTGTGTACCTATACGTCCACATAATTGACGTGCAATCACGAACAAGAAACTAAGGGAGAGTCATCCTCACACGGAACAAGAAATAATGGCCTCCGTGACTTGAAAATAAGTAGTAGTTACTATCATCAAATGGAATATGAAATAATTGCCTCCATGACTTGAAAATAAGTAGTAGTTACTATCATCAAATGGAATATGAAATAATTGCCTCCATGACTTGAAAATAAGTGGTAGTTACTAACTCCGTCATCTACAAGCTATAAGATAGAAAATAAATGGTTAGGTGCATGTTAGGGTGTTGCTGACCCCATCACTTTCAAACAAATATCAGTAGCTTTTATTTTTGTGAAATTAACATACATTTTGTGATAGTATTTGATAGTTTTTTTACTGATATTAAAGTTAATCTTGGTAGTATTTCTTAATAAAACTAAGAGTTTATGATAAATTTCCGCCAAACTCCTAATTGATCATGGTAATTTTGTGAAATTTACAAATTTACTTAAACATCTAATATAGTAGTGATATGTTAGAGATAATGACTCAATAAAAGACAAAATAGTCTTCTAGAAGAATTAAAAGTCTAATCAGTTTAATTCTCAAAAAGAAGAAAAATATTGTAAAATACTTTGTAAACCTAATGAATTATTCCTTGAGCTTAGAGAATTTAGAGAGCTAGAGAACTTTTCTATTCACTTCTACTTTTGCTTCATGCATTACAACTATATATATATACATTAGAGTTATAAGACTTTAGAAATAACTCTAAAAGTCAAATGGGAGTAAATTCTTGAGTTTATGGACATCCATAAATAGGTTCATAACACTCCCCCTTGGATGTCCATTATACAAGAAATATGCCTCGTTAAAACCTTACTAGAAAAAAACCAGTGGGAAAAAATCCTAGTGAAGAAAAAAGAGTACATAATTCCTTGTATAAACTCCTCCTGTTAAAAATATCATTTGAGATCTCTTAATCGCCGCATCCCGATCTTATGCAATAGCTTCTCAAACGTTGAAGTAGGTAATGTCTTGGTGAATAGATCCGCAAAATTATCGCTTGAACGGATTTGTTGAACATCAATATCACTATTCTTTTGAAGATCATGTGTAAAAAAGAACTTTGGTGAAATATGTTTTGTCCTGTCTCCTTTGATGACTCCTCCCTTTAGCTGTGCTATGCATGCAGCATTATCTTCATACATTGTTACTGGAGTTTCTTTCTTGAAAGACAAGCCACATGTCCCTTGGATGTGTTGAGTCATTGACCGTAGCCACACACATTCTCGACTCGCCTCATGAATTGCTATTAATTCTGCATAATTTGAAGAAGTAGCAGCAATAGTCTATTTTGTAGATCGCAATGATATAGCTGTATCACCATATGTAAATATATATCATGTTTGGGATGAGCTTTATGTGGATCAGATAAATACCCTGCATCTGCATAACCAATTAGTTGTGCTCTAGATCCTTTTGAATAAAACAATCTCATATCAATTGTTCCTTAAAGATATCGAAATATGTGCTTAACTCCGTTCCAATGTCTTCGAGTTGGATAAGAACTATACCTTGCTAACAAATTCACAGAGAATGCTATATCTGACCGTGTATTGTTAGCAAGATACATTAATGCACCTATTGCACTAAGATATGATACTTCTGGACCTAGAAGTTCTTCATTATCCTCTCGAGGTCGGAAAGGGTCCTTATTCACATCAAGTGACCGGACAACCATTGGGGTACTCAATGGATATGCTTTATCCATATAAAATCGCTTCAGGACCCTCTTTATATAATTTGATTGATAAATAAGAATTCCATTTGCTAAATGCTCGATCTGCAAGCCGAGACAAAACTTTATTTTTCCAAAGTATTTCATCTTAAATTCTTTCTTTAAATATTCTACTGCCTTTGGAAGCTCTTCAGGAGTTCCAATAATATTCAAGTCATCAACATATACTGTAATTATGATAAATTCAAATCCAGATTTCTTTATGAAAGCACATGGACAGATTATATCATTCTTATAACCTTCTTTCAGCAAACATTCACTAAGACGGTTATACCACATACGTCCGGATTGCTTTAATCCGTACAAAGATCTTTGTAATTTGATTGAATAATTTTCCCGGGAATTTGAATTACATGCTTCTGGCATCTTAAATCCTTCAGGGATTTTCATATAGATAACATTATCAAGAGAGCCATATAAATAGGCTGTAACTACATCCATTAGATGCATATCAAGTCTTTCTTTTATTGCCAGACTAATCAGGTATCGAAATGTAATTGCATCCACCACGAAAGAATATGTCTCCTCATAATCGACTCCAGGTCTTTGGAAAAATCCTTGTGCGACAAGTTGTGCTTTATACCTCACGACTTTATTTTTCTCATTTCTTTTTCGCACAAAAACCCATTTGTACCCGACTGGTTTTACATCTTCAGGTGTTAGGACTACCAGTCCAAAAACCTCACGTTTTGAAAGTGAGTCTAATTCTGCTTGAATTGCTTCTTTCCATTTTGGCCAATCATTCCTACGTCGACATTCTTCGACGGATTTTGGTTCAATATCCTCGCTATCTTTCATAATAGTGAGCGCTACATTATATACAAATGTGTTGTCGATAACTATTTTTTTTCGGTTCCATTTTCCTCCAGTTGTGACATAACTTATTGAGATCTCTTCATCTTCACTAATTTCAGGTACCTGAACTTCTTCTGGAGTTTTATGATTAGTTATGTCATTGGTCTATTCTGGAGTTTTATCTATGTCTTGATTCTCTTCTGGAGTTCTTTCTCCTTTAATGGGGCTATCTTGAGTATTTGCTCCCTTTCTTTTTTGAGGATTTTTATCTTTGGAACCGATTGGTCTGCCACGCTTCAGGCGTGCTCTAGACTCATTCCTTATAATATTAACGGATTGTCCTACTGGGACATCAATCCGGATTGGAGCATTTACAGCTGGTATATGTGACTTTGTCACTCTCTTTGGGTCAGTAAATGCGTCTGGCAATTGATTTGCTATATTTTACAAATGAATCATCTTTTAAACTTCTAGTTCACATTGTTTTGTGCGAGGATCAAGATGATTTAATGATGATGTATTCCATGTAATTTCTTTCACCAGCTGTTTATTTTCTCCCCCTAATGTTGGAAATTTTATCTCATCAGAATGACAATCGGCGAACCGTGCCGTAAAAACATCCCCAGTCATTGGTTCAATGTATTTAATTATAGAAGGGGAGTCATATCCAACATATATTCCCAATCTTCTTTGGGGTCCCATCTTAGTGTGTTGTGGTGGAGCAATTGGAACATATACCGCACATCCAAAAATTCTTAGATGGAAAATATTTGGCTCCTGACCATAAGCCAATAGCAAGGGGGAGAACTTATGATAACTTGTAGGTCTGATACTTATAAGTGTTGCTACATGTAAAATAGCATGTCCCCAGACCGAAATGGAAAGTTTTGTTCTCATGAGTAATGGTCTTGCAATTAATTGCAGAGTTTTATCAATAATTCTGCTAGACCATTTTGTGTATGAACATGTGCTACAGGATGTTCAACAGTTATTCCAATTGGCATGCAATAGTCATTAAAAGCATGCGATATAACTTCTCCAGCATTATCAAGACGAATTATCTTAATTGCATATTCTGAAAATTGTGCTCTTAATCGAATTATTTGAGCAAGCAATCTCGCAAACGCCAAGTTGCGAGTTGATAATAAGCATACATGTGACCATCTTGTAGATGCATCTATGAGCACCATAAAATATCGAAATGATCCACATGGTGGATGAATAGGTCCACATATATCACCTTGAATACGTTCTAGAAATGCGGGAGATTCAATCCCAACTTTAGTTGGTGATGGTCTAGTAATTAATTTACCTTGAGAACAAGCAGCACATGAAAATTCATTAGATTGAAAAATCTTCTGGTTTTCAATGGATGCCCATGTGAATTCTTAATTATTTTTCGTATCATTATTGATCCGGGATGCCCCAATCGGTCATGCCAAATAATAAAAGTATTTGGATCAGTGAACTTCTGGTTCACTATGGCATATGCTTCAACTGTACTGATATTTGTGTAGTACAAGCCAGAATAAAATGAGGGTAGTTTTTCTAATACACATTTCTTACCCGAAACATTAGTTGTAAAATAGAGATATTCGACATTATTCTCATTTACTGTCTCAATATGATATCCATTTCGGCGAATATCTTTAAAGCTTAATAAATTTCTTTGAGACTTGCTAGAGAATAATGCGTTATCTATAATGAACTTTGTTCCTTCAGGGAATAGTAAAATAGCTCTTCCAGAGCCTTCAATTAGTTTTGCACTTCCGGATATTGTATTAACATCCGCCTCTCCCATTATCAAATGAGCAAACTATTTCTTATCATTAAGTATGGTGTGCATTGTTGCACTATCTCATGAGACACATATCTTCATGGTGGTCTTGAATCCAATTGAAGACTCAGAATATCCATATTTTTCTTCATTTAATGAAAGTAAAATATATTATAAGAAATATTGCCAATGAACATAGAATATCGATATATTTAAAGTTTCGTATTAAACTTATAAGAAATCATATAGTAAATAAAAATACCGGAGAGTAACTTTAATTATTTTGGACATTCCTATTCCCAATTAAATGATCAATTCTACCTTCAGGATTTTCAAAGAAATCAGCTACATCCTGATGTGTTATATCAATAGGATCATCATGGTCAAAATCTTCGTTTGGTAGGCAAATTTTGCCTCTACATCTTTTCCTTTTCCTTTTGGGATGCTTGATATAGCTCAACAAGATGTTTTGGTGTACGACAAGTACGTGACCAATGACCTTTCATGCCGCAGCGATAACACATATTTTCTAAACTCATTGAATACTTGTTTTGTGCACTTTTGTCATTCTCTTCAATATTGTCTCACTTCTAGTGGTGAGATTTTTTCTTATGATTAGGAGAGTTCTTATTATGACTACCACAACCATGATAGTTATCTCGGCCGTGTCTATAACCCTGACCATGACTTTATCCATTAATCACATTCACTTCAAGGAATGGAGTATGAATAAATAACATATCGTGTATGCTTAAAATTTATCATGTCTATCTAAGCTTCATCAATTTCAATAATTCATTTGAGTTAATCAAGTTGTAAATATTATTAGTAGTAAACTATAATACTTATTTCTTAGAAGAAAATAATAAGTATTTAATTAAACAAGCTCATCTTACTTCTTGAGATGTCCAAATCAATATGAAAACATATATTATAAATTGTTGAAAATTCCCTACGAAAAGGTGGAATTCAAATTGAATTCTTTTGATTGTGGAAATAAATATCCTTATTAAACAGGGTCTAACAAAACACATAATATTAATGCATTAAAACATAATGATGGTAACAGAAGATATTGCTAAAAGCATAAATAATAAATATTAAGAATAAAACTGTATATGTACTATTTTGTAAGATACAAATTCTTAAAGATTTTCCAATCCATACATGTATATGTCATGCTTTCTACATCAAAATAGAATATGTGGAAAATAATGACCAAATTTAAATAAAAGATACAAACAAGAAAATATGGACTAGTTATGAATTAGGATAATATTTAAACATGTAGATAATAGATTATCTCTAATAAAACCATATACACATAAGTTAAAGTCACAAAACATAATAAGAGGATGTTAGTATGATAGAGTTCATTGTGTAAATATATGTGTGCATGTACATATAAAGCATAGTAAAGAAATTGTACCTTCAACTAGATGATAAAACTCGAAAGATACTATCGTCTTGATAACGTGTTGTAAAATATTGTAAACCTAATTAATTATTCCTTGAGCTTAGAGAATTTAGAGAGCTAGAGAACTTTTCTATTCACGTCTACTTTTACTTCATGCATTACAACTATATATATACATTAGAGTTATAAGACTTTAGAAATAACTCTAAAAATCAAATGGAGAGTAAATTCATGAGTTTATGGACATCCAAAAATAGGCTCATAACAAAAAAGAAAATGTTAGCGTGAAACTTCCGAAGTACCAACTTATCTACGCGTTTCATGTGCCCTCGGCAGAGTTCCCAAGCCACGTGGAAGAACAAGGACCAAAGGGAGGTTGACTTACAAAATAAATGGACTAATATTCAAGAAAAAACTAACTAACAAATTAATAAATAAAAAGAGAGTTGCCCACTTCATTTTTTCCAACCGATCTGTCATTTTCTAAAGATACAAAAAGAGATAGTTGGGTGCCTATGCGGTGTCTGGCCTAGCATTTGCTGACCCTGTGACATAACAATCAATAAATAAATAAGGGTTATTTGCATATATACCCCCCTTATATTATGGATATTTGTAAAAATACCCTCTAAATCTCAAAACTACACCTTAAATCATCAATTTTGAGAAAATTACACTCAAAGCAATTAATCATCAACTTTGATAAGCTATTTGTAATCGCAATCAACAGAATAATCAAAATTTTATCACCAAGTTGATGATTTGTTGATTTTAGCGATATTTTCCCAAATTAAGTTAATGATTCAAGGGTAGTTTTATAAATACTAAGATTTGGGGGTATTTTTGCAATACTATGGTGCATGAATTTGAGATAGTGTTATATTCGAATTGGTTAGAAAACAGAGTTATTTGTTAATTTTTCCATGCCTAAGGGCATTTTCGTTTATTTTATCGCTACATATTTCTGTTAATCTTTGCGAACGCAAGAGAATTTTTCCCCTAAATATGAGGGTATTTTAAAAATTCAAGAAAAATGAAGTTCACACAAATCAAAAGGAGTCTTCTTTCAAATAACAATATATATTTTTGTTTTCTAATTTTTTTAATTTTAAATTTATCCTTGTTTTTCCTTCGATATTGCCCTTCAATCCTGATACATTTTAACGATTAATAAAATAAAATTAATTTTTACCCTTATCAAGAGAAATTAATCTTGGGCCCAAAACTATGGAACATGACATCTTATTCCTTATTTTATCCTATGAATTATGAGTCCCAAAAAAAAAACTCTCATGCTAGTATGAAATTTAATAAAAAAAATAAATCAGAAAGGAGAGCAGATCGACGTAGACAAAGATGAGTGGTTTGGAGGAGAGAAAGAGCTTGGGGAAGGACGATGTACCAAGGGAATGACACTGAGGAGGACAAAAATAACAGTAGCAAGGGAGAGAGAACGGGTTATGTAACGACCCTCACGAATGAGATGTTGCTATTTTAAAATAAAAAACTTAATTAAAAATTTATATTAACTTATGAAATAAATCAATATAATAAAATATAATGAAATATTTTTAATAGTATTTTCTAACAATTAGGTTGGGGGTTAATATCGAAGAAATAAAAAAGTAAATGAGGTGCAAATTTATAACTACAATGATTTTGAATTAAAAATCTCTATAATTTGAAGAGTATATATCCATAAAACCATTTAAAAAAAAAAACAATGAGGTTTGTGATATGGGCCATGTAATTACTACCCGGATAGGACAAGACAAAGAGCAGGGCCGGCCTCGCTTTATGTTTCCTCGAAAGCGATACGGTGAACAACGTGTCGGTTTCGAGTTAGACCCTTGCAGAATTTGTGAATCTTGTTTTAATATCTTTTAAATAAAAAAACAAGAACAATTCTTGATTTCACATAGAGAATGTTGGGTAGCATGTAGCTAAAGTATTACATCTAAATTCAGGGATGGATTTACATATAATATTCATTGATATTACATGGTTTCCGCTATAATGAATTACAGATCTTAGTGCCCAGCGGCAATGGACTAACAAGTTATATGTGAATATCAACGGGACAAAATCCTGGATCCGCCACCGGCTACACTTATGTAATATTAGATTACTTTTTATCTATCGCGGGCAAGATTTATGAAAATTACGGAAGTAGTTTACACCGACCAGAGCTGTTTAACGTATTTTCAAGTGACCTCAAACTTCATATGTTTTGAATAAGTCTCTCAAATCAACTTAAGGCCTCTCGGATTAGTCCCTCGTGGTTATAACATGTTAATAGCCGCTAGTTTAAGCAAACATTGTTTATTTTATTATTATACCCTCATCTCAACTAGACATTTACAGCTGAAAACTCTCATTTTACTATGACATCGGTCCGTTCTCTCCTAACCCAATCAAATCCAACCAAAGTACATAGAGAAGCGAAAAAGAAGAGAGAGGAAAAGAAAAAGAGTGAGAGGAATGATTGATTCGGTCAGTTCTTATATTGAGTAGTGGGAGATATTAACGCGGGATTTGAAGGTTGGCAAATAGTAAATAGTTAAGAAATTATTAGAGTTACATCCTCTTTTAACTTAGAGCTTTTATCACACCCCCACCCACCCACCCAACCACAAAAAAAGAAAAAGAAAAGAAAAAATTTAGTATTAATTATAATTTTTTCATATGGGTGGCTAAAATTAAGTAAGGGGATATTTTTACCCGTGAAACTTATGGTTAACGCTTTTTTTAGAGGTTTTTCAAAAGAAAATCTTAAAGCTAAAGGGGTTTTCTGGTAACCCCTAATCCTAATTTTTTTAAGTTACAGAGGGTTATCTGAAAATTGTCCAAAGTTAAGTGGAATTTTCTGATATTTAGCCTATATAAATTAGGGGTAATTGCATGTTGGTCTCTTAAATCATTATTAATTCCCAAATAATACCTCAAATCTCAGTATTTGCTAATTAGTCCCTCATATCTTTAATTTTCATGCAAATACGCCCTTCTTTTAGGAAGTCTGTTAATTTTTCTAATTCCAGTTGGGTTAAGCCTTAACCCAACATCTAAAATTGCCCAAGTGCTCTGAGTTTTTCACATGGGGTTTTCTCTAAATCTAGTTAGGAATATAACTGCTGGAAAAAGCTTTGGATTGGGTTTGGGGAAGCTCCTGACCATTGGAGAAGAAGAAGTTGGTGGATTTGCGTTTTAATTGGAGCGGTTTGCCGGTATAAACCCATTATGAAACAGATTGGTAAAAGTTTTAAATGATAATGTTAATTATAGGCGAGGGTACAACGAGAAAACTATCTAATTCAGTTAAAGTTAACAAAAGTTCACTATCACAAATAATGTCACCTAACAAGAGGAACAAGTTTGCAAGAAAATTGAAAATTTAGGGAGTAACAAGCAAATACTGAGATTTAATGGACTACTTGACAATGAAAGATGCCATAAGGGACTAACATGTAATTATCTAATAAAATAATATGACGGAATATATCCATTAAACAACAAAAAAATAACGAATTAGTACAAAAACCGGTACATCCATACTAAGATTCTCCCCTTTAGCCATCCAGCTGTCCTAAATAATTTTCCTAATAATAAAAGCATTTAAAAAAAAAGAAAAAAAAAAGGAACGCGGCCAAATTACGACTGCGGCGACGAACTACTCTCCATCGACCTCTAACAGCAACAAGCAACCTCTTCGTCTTCTTCCCATTGACTTCTCTCTCTCTCTCTAAAAACGGCTCCTTTCCCAATTCATTCCAAACCCTAATTCCCTCTCTCTCCTCAAATGGCCTCTTCGACTCTCTCTCTCCTCTCCCTCATCTCAATCTTAGCTCTGGCTACTGCTTCTTCTTCTTCTACTAAGCTAGGGTTCGACCTCCACCATCGGTTCTCCGACACGGTCCGGCGATGGGCCGAATCGGGATCCCACCGCCTCCCCGGCGGCTGGCCGGAGAGAGGCACCGCCGATTACTACGCCGCCCTCGCCGGCCACGACCGCGGCCGCCGCCTCCGCGCTGGAGACGATCAGGAGCTCACTTTCTCCGACGGCAACGCCACGGTTCGCATCAACAGCTTGGGATTGTAAGTAAAGTCGAAGCTTTTGGTTTAAAGATTTGATTTTTATTGGACTGGTTTGAATTGATTTGGGGGTTGTGTGTGTTTTTTTTTTAATAATAATTTTAGTTTGCACTATGCGCTGGTTGCTTTGGGGACTCCGAATGTGACGTTTATGGTGGCGTTGGATACTGGAAGTGATCTGTTTTGGGTGCCCTGTGACTGTGTTAGCTGTGCTCCGACGAGCTCCGGCAGCAATGGATTTGTATGTTTTGTCTGATTTATTTCAATTTTTAGTGTTTTTAGTATGCAAGTTTGGTACTTTTTAGGGGATAGAGCTTGTTCAGATGGATTTTACTGACTTTGGAACGATTTTTATTTTTGTTTTAGTAACTAAAAGTGATTATGGTTACTTTTAGAGTATAAAATGATTATCCTGGTGGGCATCATTTCTTCAGAATTTTGGTGTGATATAAAAGATTTTTGAGCTATACCAAGAGATAGAAGTAGTGAGGGTCGAGGGATATACTTTTATACTCTAACATGCCTCCATGGGTTGGGTGTCCTTTGGACCGGAAACTTGGCTCACAAAGCGATATCTTTTATGTGTTGTATGTTTGCATAGTTAACTACCAGCTTAGCTATAAAACGTTCCATTTCAGGGCATATGACTGCACTTCAATACTTCTTCAGTAACAGGGTATCAGTCTCACTAGTTGTACTTGGAGTATTCCTTCAAGAGTATCATGAGGATAATTTCTGGTATAACAACTATGTAGTAGTTATTTAGGCAACCTAATCTAGAATCTCTATGCCATCTTCACAAGGAAAATTTATCAATAGAATTTTAATATGTCGTAGAGATCTTTTCACTTCTGGTTCTCAAACTGGAAATTTCATGTCCTTTTCATGTTTTTATGTATGTGCTTCTCTTCAAACCTTTCGGGGTCTCATGTACATGTTCTTATTTGGATCTTATCAGCTTCAAGAAGTTTGGATACTTCTCTGTCAATAACTTTACATTCATGTGATTAACTAAGCATGCCTTAACATATATTATTCTTATTTCTTGGTAGGTTCTGAAAGTAAATTAAGTGGTCATTTATATAATAGTGCCATATATGGAGTAATTGTTTGATGACCACTGTTTAGAAAGATATATTACACCGCTATTCAATATATTTGAACTTTCTTTAACAATTTAGTCTTCTTTTGCTTGAAAAGATAGGTAAAGCAATATGGTATAGACCAGTATTACTTATGATAATTCAATAATATTAAATAATCTGTTTGCAGAAACTTCACTTTTTCTTTACTTTTATAGGACTGTAGTTTTACATAGGAGTTGGTTATAGGCTTAAGACTTCTACTTTCTTGCAGTTACTAACTTACTTATGATGTGAACTCATCTGGGACATAATTTTAGGATCACCGTGCTATAAATTTTTATGGCTTAATAGAAATATGCTTATCTCATTGGCGGTTTTACTTGCTAGAATTGTTATTTGACATGCTAGGTTGTCTCTTCTTTTTAAAGGTTTCTTGAACTATCTTTGGTGTCATGCACTGGTTGATGTTCCTTATCCTTGATTTTAGGCCAATTGTCAAAATAACTCTAGTTCAATCTGCAACAAAAAATAAAGCCATGTACTTTCTTTTCCGGCATTTCATTATTGCTAATTTAAGTGTGCGTAGCATCTAATAAGCTTATGTTGACAGGATTTTGATTTCAGCATCTATAGTCCTAATATGTCTTCGACAAGCCAAAGCATTCCCTGTAGCAGCAACTTATGTGAGCGACACAAGTGTTCTGAAGACAGCAGCCAATGTGCTTACACTGTTGAATATGTGTCTGACGATACATCGTCTACTGGTGTTTTAGTTAAGGACCTCTTGTATTTGACAACAGAGGATACTAGTGCTAAAGTTGTTAAAACGCCAATTGTTTTTGGGTATGATGCCTTATTATCGCACTAACATTCTAGAAAGCTCTATCTAGGTTTATTTTGCATCCTATCTAATCATTTGTGCATTGAATTGTACAGTTGTGGAAAGGTTCAGACTGGTTCCTTTCTGGATGCTGCAGCTCCAAATGGCCTTTTTGGGCTCGGTATGGACAAATTATCTGTTCCTAGCACCTTATCTAGTTCTGGCATCACATCAAATTCATTTTCCATGTGCTTTGGTCGTGATGGTCTTGGGAGAATTAATTTTGGGGACAACGGAAGTTCAGACCAAGAAGAGACACCAATCAACACCGGGAATCTACAGTGAGTAGCCTATTTGCTTCTTGTTGCTTTATAGTTGAATTTCGCTCTTTTTTTTTTCTCCCTAGAGTCTCATATCTACAAGGGTAACCGGTAATCCTAAGATTATTGATTGTAATTATACGGGTGACCCTGGAATCTGTTTAATTTTCCTTAGAGTCCGCATATCTACAAGGGTAACTTTGAGCTTACTGATTGTACTTACACAGGTGATCATGGAGCCTGCTTATTCTTTCCTTCTTAGAGTTACCTGTGTAGATACAATCAGTAATCTCAAGGTTACCATGTACATTTGCAGAGCCAGGTTACCCATGAAATGCACCATAAATCTGGGTTCCTGAATGTAACTAATCCTGTTTTCTATATTCCTCTTCTGAAAAAGAAACCTTATATTACTTTCCATAATTGGTCCTCAAAATTTTTGACAGCCCCACATACAATATCAGCCTTACTGGAATTGGTGTAGGGAACAGTTCCATGGAAGTAAGTTTTAATGGACTTGTTGACTCGGGTACATCTTTCACCTACTTGGCCGATCCAGCTTACTCAAGTCTCGCAAAAAGTGTAAGTAACTCCTAAGATATATCACTTTATCTGGAATCTAGTATAAAGTAATAACTTTGTTATTTCCCCATGCCAGTTCAATTCACAAGTACATGATAAGCCATTCACAGCTGATTCCGGTGTCCCTTTTGAATATTGTTATCAGATAAGGTCATTTTTCTCAAGCATTTGAAAGTTGCTTTTGATTTGATGTGACCTCGAGACCAAAATATTTAATTTGATGAAAATGTTATGGTTGCAGTTCCAATGAGTCTATGGTTCAGTTACCTGATATAAGCTTTACAGCAAAAGGTGGAAGCCATTTTCCTATCAATGACCCAATAGTTCTCATCTCTAACGAGGTATGTTTACTTCTCTATACAATATCAGCCTTTTATAAAACTATAGTGCACTTATTGACATTCTTAGCTTCTGTGATTTGCAGAAGAAACGTCAATTCATCTATTGCTTGGCTGTTATCAAGAGTACACAACTGAATATAATTGGACGTAAGTCTCTTCGTATTTACTAACTTTGCAACATTTTTCTATATGACTTGGTAATACTCTACAGTTGTGTCAATGATACTGATATCTTTTGCATCACAGAAAATTTCTTGACTGGCCTTCGTGTAGTCTTTGATCGGGACAGAATGATCGTGGGTTGGAAGAATTTCGATTGTAAGTCTACTTGCGACTTGGCAAAAAATAGGATAAATTTATAAATAAATAAATAACTCCCCTGAACTCTGTCATTTTGCATAAAACCCCTAAACTTTACAAAACATCAACCCTCACTCCCATAGTTCATAATTACAACAAATTTCCCTGATTTCCATACCCCTACGCCCCCACCCTACACACAAAAAGGGAAAAATCACACATCCACCCGCCCGCCCAAAACCACTATATGTCAAAATTTCACTAAACTCCCCTGAATTGTTGAAAATTCTCATCAACGGAATGAACTGGTAGAGTAAAAAGTATGAACTCTGCCTTTTTGTACATTTTTAATTGTACCTTCAATCATGGTAAGACAACTTCGCGGGGGGTTGGGGTTTCTATAATTTATAAAGTTCAGGAAGATATTTTGTGCAAAACCCATCAAAATTGCGGAATTTGTGACTTTTACTTGTAGACCAATCTCGACAATTCAAAGTCACATCACTTCTTTACAGGTTATAAAGTCGAGGACTCCAACCCTCTTCCAGTGAATCCACGAAATTCTTCTGCAATTCCTCCAAGCATTGCTTTTAGCCCTAGCAGTTACACTCCAGAGGCCACAAAGGGGAAAGGGCACAACGGAACTCAAGCCTCAGTTTTGACACCGGGGGCTGCAAGTAGCCACTCTTCACTAGTGAACACCTTGGCAAGCACCATTTTGCTACTGCTTCTGCTCCCTCTGTCCATTATTTGATCATTCATTGTTCGCAGCTGATTATAGAATATAGAGCTTTTTTATTTTGATTTTTCTCGATCACCCTAGTTAGGTTTTAGGGTCAGCGATACAGTATAGAGAATCCCATCTTTGGCATTTCATAGATTATTTCTCCCGTCATTTGTTTTGTGTCTATTGGATGCCAGTTTTTTTATTGAGTGCAGAAGCTGGCTGTATATATAAGTCATGTACGCTGATTCTTTACCCTATATATATTTTTGTATACAGGTTATATGAAAAGTATTTATATTTGACATATTGTGGTATCTCGTACATTACAGCTTGTACTTTATCCGTTGAGAGTTTCTTGAGCTATTTTGTACGAGTCATGTCTGTCCATCTTCTTTTCCCCTTTATTTGCTTAACATAATTGAGAAATTCGGTAAAGGGTTAATTATGGATGGACCCCTTGTACCATCGCCCAATTGTGGATAGATCTCCCATATAGTTCTATTGTTGCAGCTAGACCCTCTGATTGAATCTTTTTCGCCTCTTCTATCAGGAGGTCTATTTGTCAAAACTATTCTCTTTCTCTTAGGGTAAAAGATGTTTTCACTCAAGGGGCCTATCTGCAACAACAGAACTACAGGGGTCTATCTGCAATTAACCCCTTCGATAAAAAAGAGACAACAAAGGATTTTTCACGAGTGGAGTTCTTATACAATGGGTCATCAGAATTCGAAAATTTGAGATTATATATATAGAGAATTCCACTCGATCAACACAAACCCAGCATCAGTTAACTCATAAGCAGTCTATAAACTGCAGCAAGAAAACTTTATATTTCCAAATTACATTACTCCTGGGATCCTCATCGATGAGCATCCAAAAGAGTTCACAGTATTTCAGCTAGAGATAATGCAGAATTAACAATAGCAACAGGTTTCAGAGAGTTTTACTATCTGATACATGACCATTATCAGCGCTAAGATTTCAAGATTCCAAGTCGTTTCTCAGTGCTCCTCATCAAGGGAAGAGATGACTCCAAAGTTACCAGGAGTAGAATTAGACTGAGTTTCTCAGTGATCACTGTCATCATCTTCCTCGTGGCCCTCTGGGGATGAGAAGTCCAAGCATATGCCATCAATAGTTCGCTCATATAATGGCGATGATGGATCTTGAGTTGCGAGTTGGTGATACTCAACAAGCTGATGAAGGCATTGGTTTTCTCTTGTGAGGTTTGCGTTCTCGTTTGCAAGTCTGGATTTCTCTGCCAATAAAGCCTCCATTTGAAGTCTCACCTACACAAATAAGCCATATATCAGTAACATAGATCACATGTGACAATCCAAGTAGATGTACGAGATGCAGGCAACATGAATCCAAGCAATGAATTCAAGATAAAATGACGAGGCTCGAAAATATAAGAACCTCTTGCAGACACTCTAAACCCCCATAAACTTAAAACATGAAAGCAACTGATTTTGAAAATTTCTTATACTTCAACTGCTTATGTGCGATTAGACTTGAGAAGGCAAGTTATTGGTTAACCTTTACAGATTCACATCCTAAATGCAAGGTCTATTCTCCTAAATAATCAGACAAATAAGCTAACACCATATCATGCATGAAACCTATCATGATCAGAATGGGATAATGTGAACCTATCCTTTGTTCAATGTTCATATGAACTTGAAAGATGAAACAGTACGCATGTAGAATTATGGAATGCTACTCTTACGCAGCGCGTATGACATCAGTTTTGATGAGATATTAGATATGCTGAATGCTAAAGAAGTATGGGTTCTGGCATAAATGTATTCAATGGAGAATTGTAGTCATTGGGTCCAGTAGATATTAATCAAATATGATAAGATCTGAACTATAAGTATATCATGCTCGCATAAATGTTTGATCTTTATGAAAAGGGGAAAGGTATAATATATCCTACATTATAAGCAATATTCTTCCGTATACAAGACATGCCCCAATCAGTAACATATTACCTAAAAATCTTGCTCAGCATAAAAAACACCATATATGTTACAAAAACAAGATTTTCTTTTTAAGTGTGGATCCCATTAATCCAACTTCAGAAATATTTTTCAAGTAACATAGACAGGTTATAAATTTTCATCTCAACCTGTGCCAATAAAACATATCCTCTCTTCGAAAACCCTTCCAGTCCTATGAAAGTAGCATCTTTTCAGCTAATTTTAACATGTATAACTTGCTTAACAATAACTCGAAAGAGAGATTAGTAAATATGACTGAAAAACTTTGGTGAGTGTGGTTCTTTTTTTTTTTTTGTCTCACAGATTAAACAATTAAATTGGAATAAAATATTGCTGTGATTGAGTTCAAAAATGAATTAATATGTCAGTGGTACGAATACTAAATGCTTTAATGAAGCGTTTACCCCCCTAACTCATTTCAGTGAGAGCAAAAATGTTGAAGACTTGAAAATTCAATAATATACAAAAGTAGGTTAACATATCAATATCAGTTCTCATGCACATTAATCTAATGAAATATATGCAAACATTAGAGCAGATAATAAAATCAAAATTCAATTAAGGATTACCAGATCATCTTCTTCTGGTCGATCGCCTTTCTCTACTCCATCTCGAAGCCTCCTATTCTCCTCTTCAAGCAATGCACATCTTTCTTGCATAAATAACAGCTCTGACTTTATCGTCTTCAGTTCTCTCGCAAGAAAAGATGCCTTACTTGCCATTGAAATTGCCAACTGCAATGTACACAGAACATCAGAATTTGATTCCAATTTACTTTTTCATTCAAACTTGAAACATTCGTTCTCTATAAAGGTTAGATATCTTACATTCTTCGCCTTCTTGAGATTGCCGCTCTTTCCAATATCAACAGAGACATGATTAGCTTTCTCGGAGCGATCAGGCGCTGCTTCATCGTGCGAATTCTTCGCAGTCGCTTCATGATTCTTGCAGCTAGCTTCATCTTCATCCTCATTTAAAATCCTACTAGGACTGCAATGCCTCTTCGCATTTGGCTGGGCATTCTCTTCTTCTGCTTCATTGTTTTCTCTTTGTTGTAAGTTTGTCAGTGATGGTTTGGCTAGATCATAGAGTCCCTGGTTTGGAAAAGGAAAAAAAAAATCAATTCTGTTGGTTCCATACTTTATTGTTAGTGTGTACTAGCATTAGTTGCAGTTATTTTATTTTTCGAAGAAACGTATATATAATTGTAGAACCCAATTCAAAAATTTTGAAGAAATGTTGTCATAAATATTAGAATCTAATTAGTTTCTATTTCAAAGAAATGTGTAAATAGTTGTAGGATCCAGTCCAATGGAAGTAAGAATGATGCTTTGTAGAGCAAATTTTCACTTAAGAAGGAGCTAATTAGGCTATTGTCACATCAGTACAATGCTAATCATTTCCTACTTTGAAAACCCAAATTAGATTCTATAACTATAGGGGATCAACTTGAGTGGAGATCAAGGGAAATTTGGAAATGGTCCTCAAAATTTCCATAGATTGTAAGAAAAAGAGTATTAAGAAAACCCATTTCCCAAATTTGAGCTTTTCTCAAAAATGAATGAGAAATGGTTAAAAGATGTTACCTTTTGAGCTGCATTCAGAGAACCAGTGAGCTGTGAGAGAGAAGCCGCGGCAGAATCCAACCCTCTAATCAAAAGCATAGAATCTTCTCTAAATCGCTTCCCGCTCTCCGATTCAATCCCATCCAACTGCAAATCCAAGCAAAACCCAGAATCAAAATTGGGTTTTTTTTTTTTTTCCAAAGATGAGAAATTTTAAAGTTTTGAATTTTGCTCACTGAAGAAGAGCAGCGCTTGGGCCTGCGATGCTGCTGTTGCTCGAGGATCGTGCCGACTCGATCGTGGAGATTGCTCCAGAATCGCTCGTCTGAGGATGGGCTCGCCATTACTGGAGCTGCTACGGATGATGACGATTCCATCAATGAGAGAGAGAGAGGGAGAGGCAACGGCTAGTTTTGTTGGAGCGTGAAGAGGGGGGAGATTTTTAAAGAGGCATTCCCTAAGTGGTTGGCTAATGACGAAAATACCCTTGATAAGATGGGGAATTACGGAGGGGTCTTTTTTTCTTTTTTTTTATTTGTTATTTAATTATAAAAAAAAATTGTAGACGGAGATTGGATCGAAGGGGCGAAGAGCTGATGCAAAATTTTTGAATTCCTACCTTGTAAGTTGTAACGGGAGCTAGAAGTGGGTCCCATTTACCAAACTTTTTTTCATGAAATAAATACTTTTTTTTTTTGAGGGATTGAAATAAATAGTTGGAGAGGTCGTCAACATGACAGTGTCAAGGGGGAAAAATTAGAGGTAAAATCATTCGGGAATATAGAAATCAATATACAAAATAAGTGTAAGGGTAAATATTCAAAAAAAAATCAGCACCAACAGGATAACAAGCTAAATTACTTCTACACTACTGCACACCAAAATGTGAGATTCTTTCATTTAGATTGCTATTAAAATTGATGAGTTATCAAGAACCCCACAATCTTTAGGAGTAGCAGTGTATGAGTAGTTTCAAAAGAATAGTTTAGTTATCACTATTCTAATATGAATCAATACAATCAATACATGGTGTTTTTTTTCCTCTCCTCTCGGACTTAGATATTTTCATACGTTATTATTTTAAAAGTACAAAGTCCCTCTAAAGATTTACAAGTGATGAAATGTATATCAAGTTTCCTCTTTTTTTTTTTTTTCCTTGGATTTATTGCTTCACCTGTCTCCTGATTGTCTTCGTACTCTACTAGTTATCTTTCATCATTTTGGTCGCTCTATATCTTCCATCACCTGTCTCCTAAGTTTTTCTTTGAGGAATTGTTACCTCCTTAAGTATACTTAAATATCTCTAATCTCCTTAAAAGCTAGTTATATCTCTTTAGTCCCTCTAATACTTAGCTAACCTTCTAAGTCTTTCTAAGTTTTTTTTTTCCTTTTTGTTTGATAATACCTTATTTGTATGGATTTTCCGATATTCGTCCTTTTAAATATTTTGAAATTTGTTCCTCAAATTGTTAAAATTGTGATTAAGTTGCACATTTCTTACAAGTTGTTTCAGAATTAGTCCTCAAATCATTGAAAAGTGTTATTAGCTCTCAAGTTCTTATAAGTTGCTTCAAATTAATATCCCCAATCAGTAGTAGTAGAAGCAAAACAAAAGACGTAGAGTATTCAATAGCAATTTCAAGAGAGACTGATTTCAAAATATTAAAAATTTTAAGAACTATTTCCTAAAAATTCCAACTTATGTTAAGATAGTTTAATTGTACTTTGAAAATACTAATCAACATAACTGAATATCAACAAGGTAACAAAATATAGAGGAACACACATATTTAGTATATTATCCTATAGTAAACCTCCATCAACTTTTTTTGTATTGCACTAAACTCTCATGAACTTTTGAGGAATTGCACATAACTCCATGACCTATTTTATTTCACTAAATCTTACCTAAAATTTATCTTTTAATCCTCATTTTAACACCATCAACTTTAACATGCCATTAGTAAGCACAAAAAGAAAGAAAAAAGGCGAAAAATCCTTTCTTAGTTCCAAAGAAAATACTCTTTTAATAAAAAGAAAAAATAAGTAATTTTTAGAATTAAAGAATTACTTTCATCCTTTTTTGGCACATGCTTGCGAGATGAAATGTTAGAATCGATAGTACTAATTTAGAGATTAAATGAGAAATTTTCATATAAAATTTAGTGAAATAAAATAGTTAGTGGAGTTATGTGCAACTCCCCAAACGTTCATGGGGGCTTAGTGTAATAAAAAAAAGTTGATGGGGAGTTTTTTGATAAAAACTCAAAGTTAAAAAGGGTTTTCCGATAACTCCTAAACTTAAGGGGATTTTCTGATAATCATCCAAAGTTGTGGTGGGGTGGGGTGGGAATAAGTTATGATATTTAGCCTAAAATTAAAAATAAGTGAAAATATTTGGAGTTTTGCAATCAAAGCCATGAGGACGGCAGCCACCACTGCTTTTCAACCCTCAGGCCTCAAAACAACTTGCAACTGCGTCCACGAAAAACGACCAGTCGCTTTCTAGAAAAAAGAAAACCCTATAACAAGGATAATGAGACACGTGTTTATTATCAATTTTTAATCTAAAATTATCATTCATTAGTTAGTTTGTACTAATCTTTTAATGAATTTGACTCCGCTTGATGACTCCGTTATTAAAAAAAAATAGTGGAGATTACTATTTCTGAAAGTAAGTGTTAATCATCTAGTGAATGTTTATGATTCTTTCTAATCTAACACTCACTATACCCTCATAAAATGTACTAATTCTAATTTGCACTCAATGAAAAAATCTTAAACTATCAAATAGATAATCAATGATTATGATAAAGTAGTAGTCCCTCTATTTCTCTTTTGGCAATGAAAAGATCTGAATCCTCTTTTAATTGCTTGCGGTGATTTTATATACTAATTGTACTGGTTTCAAATTTGATAATGAACGCGTGTCGTGTTCTCCTTGCTCCTTCTATAGTTTTATGTAGGGATCTCTCTTTAGTATTTTTTTTTTCTCCCCTTTCTCATTTAGCTTTACTATCAAAAAAACATTAAGAAACCACTACATTTAATCAACGTACTTGTAGAATAAAATAAACCAAGATCATTTAAATATCTATAGATAGAAAATTAGAAAGTATCTAATGATCTCGGCTCACCGTGTTAATGATACACTGAAAAGATGTTGACATTTAGATCAATAAAATAATAATTAAACGCATTGATCCAAGAATAACGGTACACAGAAAAGATGTTGACATTTAGATCAGTAAAATAATAATTAAACGCATTGATCCAAGAATAACGCATACCCGAGACCAGCCAATACTTTCACGGATCAAATCACGGACGTTAGAGACAGAATCCAAATCCATCTCATTCTCCAAACAACGAAAGCGCCAACATCAGCAGCCCCAATTCCTCAAAAAAATAAAAATAAAAATAAAAATCAGCAGCCCCTTCCCTTTTCATCACTAATGACATCACTTATATCCATCCATCTACATATATATACATCTATATATATACATATCCCCATTCAAAACCAACATTCAATTCAAAAATTATACATATCCCCATTCAAAACCAACATCCAATTCAAAAATAGTACACTTCAAAACGCAACAGCACAATCTCTTCCAATTCAAACAAGTATCCAATGGAGGCCGTTGAGGATGTGGTGATCGTCGGAGCAGGATTATCCGGCGTTGCGACCGCACTCGGACTCCACCGGTACAACTGATATCCTCATTTTTTTTAAAGCAGTTAGCTAAGTATATAAGAGAGCTATCTTAGTTTGATGCATTTATTTGTGTGTTTAATTTTGTAGGAAGGGGATCAAGAGCTTGGTGTTGGAGTCATCGGAGTCACTGAGGGCGAGCGGGTTTGCGTTAACGACGTGGACGAATGCTTGGAGAGCACTGGACGCGCTTGGAGTCGGAGACTCTCTCAGGCAACAGAGCCTTCGGCTTGAGAGGTATATTTTGTTCTAAGCCCTTAGATCATTGGACGTCGAATTCATGCATTCAAGAATTGATATTCATTTAATGCACATTTAATGTCATAGACCAGGGTTCATTTGGATACTTTCTCGTTCTCTGCAATACATTGATATCGTGTGGCAGAAGATAACTTCATTTGTGATCAGGAAACCAAAGTGCTAATGAAAAGAGATTAGGCATAATAAATGTTTAACCCTTATAATCCTGGAGTTGTTTATGCATTCTATTTTCAATTTCTAGTCAATAACAATCAACTTTCAACGCTGCAATTTATATATGCGTATATAGGAGTATAGCTATTGTTCATCTCCTAAGATCAGAACTTTTGCATCCAAGTTAATTTCGTAAAAATAGAAGAGGAAAAGATAAACAAACAAATAAATTGTCATTTTTAAACCTCAAAAGATTCTCTGTGAAATTCTATAAAACATTTAAGTTTAACCTTGGTTCATTTTGCAGGGAAATTGCTACTTCAGCATCTTCTGGAGCTATAAACTCACAACAAACCCTCACAACTCGAGGAAAAATGTGAGTGCTTACTCAGAATTCCAATAGTTATTGAGTGTTTAGTGCAATTATTGAAGTTATCGGGGGTTTACTGCAAACTGCTAAAAGTTCTTGTGGATTTTTGTAATTTTTACCCTTAATAAAACTAAATGCCAGACTAAAGATGATTAGTAACCCAAGAGGGTCTAGCTGAGTTGGTAAGCTGCCTATGAGTAGTACTTCAAGACCTCATGTTCGACTCTCCTCGGGACCACCCACAAGAATTTAATTTCCTATAATACCCGAGGCCGTGTGTTGGAGGATACCCTTTAGCGATGCCTAGGGGTTTGATACTCATAGTCCGAATGATCGTGGGGAAGTTCCCTAGTCAAATAAATAAATAAATAAATAAAGATGCTTAATAATTATATTTAGCTTCTGATACAGTGGAGAGCATGAAGTTCGCTGTGTAAGGAGAAATTTGCTGCTGGAGGCACTAGCGAGGGAGTTACCTCAAGGGACAATTAGATGCTCATCCAAGGTTGTGTCCATTGAAGAGGATGGTGACTTGAAGATCTTGCACTTGGTTGATGGCTCTATCCTCAGAACTAAGGTAATAATTCACATAGTAATGTTATAGGGGTTTTAAAGTACAAATCTTAGAATCTAAGATTATCCTTCAAGTCATCAAAATTGCTCATCTATACCTCTAAAATCATACCAAACCAAAATTTTACTTGTCGCAATTATTATCAAGGAAATAAAAATTGGAATGTGCCGGTTGTCATTCTCCCTCCATCCCAAGAAGGATAAATTACAGATAAACCCCTCAACAATACTTTCAGCAGCGCTTATCATCCCTTAACTATTTTAGTAGCATTCCTCGCCCTGGATTTTCATACTGAGAAGGATAATTTGCATATACCTCCTTCTGCCAAATGAATATTTGCGGGTGGTAAGTGCTAATACATGTGGCGAAAGGTGATAAGTGCTACTAAAAGTAAAATTATCAACAAAATAGTGAAATTTTACCTACCAAGTTGATGATTTGTTAACTTGAAGTGTATTCTTTACCTTCCGAAATTGATAATTTGAAGGGTAGTTTTGACACAGCAACTACAACCACATGAACAAAATTCAAAGCGCCTAGGATGTTGATTGAAAATGTTGAACTAAATTGAGATCTCTCCTCAATTGTGAAGGTACTAATAGGATGCGATGGAGTGAATTCCTTGGTGGCAAAATTTCTAGGCCTCAACAAACCATCCTTTACTGGGCGCAAGGCTTCAAGGGGGTTCACCGTGTTTCCTGACGGTCATGGCTTCAAGCCCCATTTCCATCAATACTTCGGTGAAGGGTTTCGATGTGGGTATTTACCCTGCGACGATGAGAGCATCTACTGGTTTTTCACCTGGACTCCAACTCCACAAGGTACATACATTTTTACACGATTAGCTATTTTTTAGCGGGTATTTTGTTATCGGCATTGATGCTGGATTTGAAGAAACCCAAGAAATTTTCATGAAGAAGATGACCACATTACAGACATTTACGTCAATACGTTAGTGCATTGGTAGGACTGAATGTGATTAAGACAAAGTAAGGATCCATGAAGAGAGGAGACAAAGTAAGGATCCATGAAGAGAGGAAGGCAACGGTTCAAAGATTGAGGTTTTAAAGAGGGAAAGAACAGAGATTTACTGAGATTCAGAAAAACAGAAAAAAAAAATTAAAACCGAGGAGTAATATCTTTTACACACATGGTATAGGCCTAATTATACAAAGATAGGAGAAAATTTACAAAAAGTAAACATATTAAAAATAAGATCTAATTGCGGATAGACCCCTTGTATTATTGCACAATTTTTGATAAATCCTTTATAGTTCTATTTGTGCGGATAGACTTCTTTTAGTGTTCCAACAACTATGATAAAGCTGGTGATTGACGTATTTTTATATTTTTTGCATCAATATACTATTTATTTGTATTGATATTTCAATACTTTGCATTCTATTTGTACTGATATAAAATTGATACTTGCACTTGCAGATGAGGAAGTAGAAGACGCGACAAAGATGAAAAACTTCATCCTAAACAAACTAAAAACATCAAAAGTACCCGAACAAATGGCACAAATAGTCTCAAACAGCGAAATGGGCACCGTCATCTCATCTCCGTTAAGGTTCAGAAACCCGTTCGAACTGCTAACGGGAAACATCACCGACGGATATGTTTGTGTCACCGGAGACGCACTGCATCCGATGACTCCTGATCTCGGTCAAGGAGGTTGCTGTGCGCTCGAGGATGGGGTTACGCTTGCCCGATGCCTGGGCGAGGTTATTTTGAACGGAGAGGGGATTGAGGAGGGGTTGATGAAGTATGCAAAGGAGAGGAGGTGGAGGAGCTTTGATCTCATTGCTAGATCCTATGTGCTGGGGTTTGTACAGGAGAGTAGGGGTTGGGTGATGAACTTTTTGAGGGATAAGTGCTTGGCGGGGTTTTGGATGGTCAGTATCTGAAGAAGGCAGACTTTGACTGTGGCGAGATTTGAAGGTTTTGATCTATGAGAGGGTTCGATATAATAATAATATATGAAGATACTGGATATGAGATGTCATCAGGAACAACAAGAGTTCATGCGCTCATCTCTCAGTAGATCATTCAGAAAAATAATTATCACTGAAGGTTATTTTTCTCTATTTGGTGTTTCCTCAGTGTTCAGTATATAATAACTGAATGCAATCTTTCAGTATGAAAAGACTGCAAATCAAATTTTATCTAAGAAATAAATTTTCTTCAGCTTTCGCCTCTTAAAGTCTCAGAGAGACCAACACAGAGCGGTGAATTCACAAGGGAAGAGAAACAAACTTCCTGCAAGTAAGATTAAAACCTATGCAAGCAGAGACTTCAAGCACAAACCCAACAATGATTCACAAATCACAGCACAGAAAATGTGACCAAGTTTACTTCTTTTCATCAAAAGAAGTAAGAAATGGGATTCATTAGCAGAGCATCACCAAAGATTTTATAGACTAAATGGCACTTAAATTTCTTGTAGTTTACATGTCTTTGCACTTATGTAGATCTTTTCTTTTTTTTTCTTTTTTTTTTCTTTTTTTTTTTGGCACATAAATAACCACCCTGTTGCCTTTAAAAGTACCACATAACAATCTTCTGTTTGCTAAATATTGGAATATCCCCATTAAACGTTGGAATATTCTCCTAAAACTTCCGTTTGACTTGTGCATCATAAAAATTGGTCAATTATACCCTAAACTTGGTACTTTCTAGTAAAACCCATATTAAACCATATTTACTCCAACTTATAGTTTGCTCAAAGTTGGTTTTTACTCCCGCTTTTTGTTGATTTAATCAACTTAGGGATATAATTAAAACAAAATAACACGCATAAAACAGTCAGAGGCAGCCTTTTGAAAATAAATAAATAAAAGAATGCAATGTTCTCTAAGTTGGGATGGATGCTACAATTAGTTTGATCTAATTAAGAAATTACCTAGACCTAAAAATTGATGAGAAGCCCACTAGAGGGTAACAGGGGTGCAAAGTGTTAAGAGGAGCTAACATTACATAGAACATACTCTGTAATAATAAAGCCCAAGCACAAAGGAGGCATCCAACACAATGAGGCAGAGTCTTGCATAGTTCATGGGTAATTCATTTATGCCCCTCCATTACCTGCATCGATCGGTTCATTTGGTCCATTCGATCTAAAATCACGACCTCTTCCTCGGTTTTGACCCCTACCACGACCTCGACCACGACCACGCCACGTCCTGCAACCAGCAATATAGATTCATACTATAAATAAAAATTGGAATTCATTAATAGTATTGAATAGAAGTTTCAGCCTAAGGCAACTTAAGAACCATCATACTTCATGGCTATTATACACCCTGGTATTGTATAGTTTTAAGGGTAAATTTCACAAACTACCATGAACCATTAGGGGTTTTTGAAGTAATTATTCTAGAATATTTTTGTTAGGAAAAATTACCGTAACCTAATCTAAACCATTTTTCACCCAACTATCATGTCTAGCTGCCGTTAGCGAACTTTCTTGGACAAATTTTCCCGCATTTAGTTTGTCGACTCTCTTTCCTCGCCCTCTTAACACACCGTGAAGGGGTATTTTAGTCTCTAAAATGTGTAGTTAAATGCAGTTGGGGGTGTCTTCTGATTTCAAAGTTCGTGCGAGCTTTTCTAATAAATATTACTTTAGGATCATTTTCTGCAAGAACTCCCTAATAATACAAGGATTGTTTATGAAATTATCCTAGCTTTTATCATCTCATTTGCAATCTAGGGAATTCAGCATTCACCGCCCTAGCATACAATGGTGCAAACGAATTTAAACGATCCGGCACATACTGTTTACCCCTTGGAAGTATATCTAACATCCGATAATCTAAAATTTTTGTGGACTATCCAAGATACTCCAAAACCATATAGAAGTGATGCGTGAATTCTGCATATATTTGAAGTACATCCAACAAACCTTGACTAAACAAAAGTTCTTATATTTTTATCATTTTAATAAATATGAAGGCTCTAGCTAACTTTGATATCCAATTTCTTGTCCTATTCACTAATACCCAATAGTTTCTAAAGATCATTAAAAATACAAATTAATGTCACCAAATATGCATACTAAACTAAATCCAGTACCTCCCCCAACACCTGAAGTTAAATTAAAGCCCAGCAAGCAACAACAGCTAATCCTCCTATCCATTTGTTCTCCTTTTTCTCCTTCTATCTCGCTCTCTTATGCCCTATCTCCGTTCTTCTGTTTTTTTCCAGCTCCTTGTTCTCTCTTTTTCTTTTTCTTTTTTTCAAAAGCCTCCGTTTTATGTTTCACATCTCCTTTTTTCCCTCTACCATTCATCATACTATATCATTTAATTGCTTGGAACAAGTGCCTTGTTTGTTCAATAATCTGAAGCAATTTACTGGTAAATTTATCAAACAGATTTCAATTGATTTACTTATGCAATAGTCTCTTGCCACTTTCAATGTATCTGTAGTAATTATTTTCACTGATTTATTTAGTTCCTAGCCAATATGGTCCCATGGTGTCACTATATGGGGTTAAACAATCTAAATCAGACAGAAACAACTGAAAACAGAGGATGTGGATTACATGTCGGAGTAATCTAAAACCATCATGCATAAAGGTTCCATATTTGATTCATCAAGAAAAATATTGTTTTTGACATCATACCTCTCCCTTGACCAGGATTGGGAGCTTCAAATTCATCATAACCGCCATTATAGCCACCATTCTCTTGTGGATACTCGTTCCAGCCCCCATAGCCTCCTCGTCCACGGCCACGGAAAGCACGACCTCTACCACGGGCCCTACCGCCTCTACCACCATATCCACGACCCCCATTGTCCCATTCTCCAGCACCATAATCCATTACCATGTTACCATTTCCTAGAGATAAGTAGTTACATCGTCACTGCGATGCCACAAAATAAATGGATTCAACTCACATGAAGCTGAGTTAGAGAAGTACCTCTACCCCTTCCTCTTCCGCGACCACCACGACCTCTTCCTCGCCCACTAGGAGTGCCCTCTAGATTCAGGGGGAGAAGTAAGCAAAAATTAAGAAAATAGAATTTTAAAAGGAATATAAAATATAGAAAATGTACCTCCTTCATAATCAAATTCAACCAATGGTTTCACTTGGTCCCTGGGTAAAGGAGGTTGATACCTGTGGAGTGAAAATGAAAAGGGAGAAATTAAATCATTGAATGGTCAAAATCCAGAACACAGTGAAAGAGCTTCCAGACCGAAGTTGAACTTACAACCAGGACCCTTTACTCTCCAAATTAGGTATAAAAAATAAAGATGATGTATGCTGAAATACTAAGGAAAGCTACAGAAATTGTGTGGATGTGTGACAATGCTTCTTGGGTAATGTTGTAATAGTAAGCAGATAATTAAACTAGAGATCCTAAACAAGACTTGGTGGGTTCTCTCCATAAAATGATTTAAATGGAAAGCATCTGGTTAAAATCTTTAGCAAAAACCTTTAATAACAGACAAGATCAAACCTATACAATTTCTTTCTTTAAATTTCAGAGCAAGAAATTTCCACAAATTCTCATAAACAGAGGTATAACTTGATAAATTTTTTTATCAGCATCAAGAAAGCTAATACAAGCTTCTAGATCTGTAAAATAGAAATTGTATGAGCAGGCAAGAGATGAAAGGGGGAAAAAATATAGCTCCACATGTTAGACAACAGAGACTTGGTGACTACTGCACCAAAAGCTAATGATTGATGACAGTGGCATGGTAGAGCAGCTGCATTAACTTAGGGCCTGTTTGGCAAACCCATGAAACTGGGCCAGGTCTAGTCCTGGTCCAGTGTTTGGCTATTTTCTGTTTGGGTAAAACTGGGCCAACTCTGGCCCAGTTTTTTAAGTTCATTTTGAAACCCTTAAACCAGGCCAGAGTTGGTCCACCTCCCGGGTTTAATCCTGGCCTAGTTAAGGGGATATACAAAGTTGGCCCACTTTGCACTTCATTGCCAAACAGACCCTTAAATTTGATTGAGAAAGATGCAGAAGTTTGTGATATGAAGAAGGGACATACTCTTTGACTGCCTAACTTTCCGACTTCATTGTATAATGAAAGGATAATAAGCAAGCAGACTTTCTAAAGCCATTGGGAGCAAAAAAAAAATGTTTCATTACTCACCCAACTGAGGCTTTATCAGTCTCCGTCTTCGACAGGGTAATTGTGATCATCGACACATGCCTAGTAGTTTCAAGCCTATAGAAGAGAGATCATAATCAGAATGAAAGCAAGATGAAAAGAAAATGAAAAAGCAATTTTGGTATATAGTTTGCAGTCTATGTTTCCAATAAATCTGTTGGCAATGCAGGCTTCTGTTTCTAAGTGAAATATGTAGTTCTTACGGAAGTAGTCCCTCCTCTAGAGGCTCCCATGTATCAGTTATGTCTGTAGAACCAATTGCAGTATTTTGATGAAGATCAACAATCCTTCTCTGCATTAACATATTATGAGAAATGAGTATAAGATAAAAAATCATCCATAGAGCTAATATCTAGTCTCCATGGAGCTAACTTCTAGTCTAAGGATAAATGGGCATGTCTTGATTATAATGAAGGAAAATGCAGATAAGATAGGTTATTTGTAAAGAAATGAAGCGTAAACTAATATATCAAAATTTAGTACCTTTATTAGCTCCACGATCATGACAGTTTTGTTGATAGCTCTTCCCATAGCTTTAAAGACGATCTCATTTGAGCCTTTCTCCTTTAAGAAAAATCAAAATATGTCATTGCAGGAAACAATTCGCTTGAGTACAAGAAATTATCTACATCTCGATCATTTTCAATAAGATTTTAAGTCTACAGAAAAGTATCTAATCAACAGATAAGTTCATAAAAGAGTAAGAAACCTAAGAGAAGTATATAACTGCACCTCAAGAATACTGTTGTGCACATGATCAACCAGATAGCGTGAATTAAAAAATTTGATTAAATTTGCAATAGGCTCAATTTATGTGAGCTTAGTTGCATGTGTTTATGCTGGCTACCAAATGAAAGCTTAGTTTAGATAATATGAAAGATCCATGGAACTAGCTCCACAAGGACGGTTGTGTATGTATCCGGAAAAAGGTAATCCATTCAATCCATACTAAAACCTGTAGACACTCATGAGTAACGAGACTCACCATAACAGAACAGCTCAAACTACTCTTAAATGTTTATAGCATGTCGGACCATTGAAATGCTGATCAATACAACTCTTCATCTCTTCCAGACATACTCTCTTTTGGATTGTCAAGTCGACAATATCTTATTTTTATTCTCACAAGAGCAGCAAAAGGGGAGACACTTTCTCCAACCATTCGTTGTTTTGCTCTCTGGAAGAGGGGATGATGCAAAACAAACTTTTATATGAAAGTGAGAGTTGGAGCAAGACATTGAAAGCCTCATTCCATTAGATGAAATTCTAATCTTATTAGGATTGAAGAAATTGTAGGATGATTAGGAGTTAAGTTGTTCTATTTTAAAAATTTTAGTATTTTGATTTTTAGCTATGATTTCCTGTAGTCTTATTTAGAAATCCAACTTATTCATTAAAATTTTAAATTGACTTAGAATCCAGAAAAATTTTGTAGTCACATCTGTAAGAGCAAGCTACTCATTTAGAATTTTAGGTTCTTTAGAAGTCTAGTTTAGTTATTAACAGGACTTATCTTTTTACTTGATTGGGAAGAGAATAGGGATATAGGAGACTTTAAAATTCTTAGAATTAATGAACTCAATTTTAAGAATGAAATTTAATGATGATTAGCTCGCTATCATTATTTAAATATCCCTGATATAGTCGATATATCTGCCAATGTATCCTTCTGAAAGGCTTGTCACGAAATGACATGATCCAAATAGCCATTACCGGATTTTGCCAATTTTTAGACGGTATATCCCCAACATGACCAATATATAAGCTGATATGTTGACCGATATATCCTTTTATATAGGATATATAGCTTGTCACCAAATAATATAGATTTTGCAAAATTTCTTTAATGTTTTTTCTAAGCAAAAGTTCCATCCCTAAGAATTTCTTTTGCAAAATTCAACTAGGCTCTTTTGCCTAAGTAAGCTTCTACCATTGGTTAGTAATTGTAAGCATATAATATTTATATTTTCGGATGCTTAGGTTTCATTAAAAATGTTTAGATTCTATTGCAGAACGCGCATCATATTATATATGCACATCATCTGATATGGCACTCCGATCTTACTACTTATCCCCGATATCCGCACTCCGATAAGGATTTTTCCTCCTTCCTCCCAAAAAATTTAATTTTGTGGTTCCTCTTCAACACCCTACCTTTTTCCCCTCCTCAAAAACTTTCAAATATTAAACTTTATAATATCAACCTAAACAAGCAATCAACCTAAACAAGCAACCACTTCACAAAATAACAACAAAAAAATCGATTAATTCATTTTTTTTATCATACCTGAAGGAGAGTCGTAGCATAAGTGATGTAATTACGCATCCGCCCTTGGGTCGTGATCCGGATCTCGTTCTCATTGATCTTCGTGTCCTCCCTCGGCTTCTCAACCCTCTGATACCGATCCATCTTCAAAATCACCCAAAAAAATACTCAGAAAACGAAGAGCTAGGGTTTCTTATTTAAAAAAACAATTTTTTTGGGTGAAATAAAATGAAAACTTACTGATTTGAGCTTTGGATGTGCCTCTTCTTTGGGTTTGGATTCTTCTTTTTCGCCCCAAGAAAACTCTTTGATTTCGCCAACTGCCTCCGCTTTTATACCGACTCGCGCACGGAGGGAATTGGTCTTTGCTTTGGCTAGGGTTAGACGGAAATTACTGAACTACCCCCCACTATTGCGTGATGTTATCGGGTAGAGACCGGGTTATTCGGTTTGACCCGACCCGTAAAAACCAAATCCACAGCAATGCTAGTTTTGTGAAGTTGTTAAATTTTTCTGAAGATGATAGACGTAAGTCCGGTATCTATAATGATTATTAATTTCTTTAATACTCTAACTACCAGGAAGTTTCAGTAAATGGACACTAAAATATATAAATATATGAACTTGAAATCGATCAATAAAGATATTAACCTTATCAAACTTTGATTTCTACCCGAACATGATTAATCCTCGAGCTCTAGATAGTATGTTTCAAAGTTCTGATCAGATTTCGAGTCAGTTTTCAAGCTTTGCCCAAAGTATAAATTGGATCCAACAATGTAAATTGTGAAAGAAAATGATAGTCAATAATGGTGTGCATTAATAAGCATCTTGACCGCGAAAGTGATTTAAGAAAAAAAGTTACAAGATATTCTAAAATACCTTTTAAAAAGTTCCCAAAAAAAAAAAACTACAGTCTATTTGAGTCCAATAAGAAGATGATTAATCCCAAAGGAGGGTATAAATTTAACACTTGCAAAGAAGATAGATAAACACGGGAGAAAAATTCAGAAGAAAATACTGATTCATTCCAACTCTATCCCCTTTCTGGAAAATCATCTTTTTCGGTCTCTTAAAAGTAACCATTGTGGGATTTCATATGTATACATTTGTAAACTCTAAACCAAATAATTTAAAAACTGTATACATATGTACACATGGACACAATTCAAACAAAGAACTACCTCCTTGTGATTTCTAAAACAAAAGAGTATCAACATCTTAATTATCCTGTGAGCCCCTCTGTTAAAAAGACATCAAGATGCATTGTATACTTCAAATTGGTCTTCAAAGCGTCGTCAAATATTTTGTGTCAGGTCCTTAAACAGCTTCTTCTGCTGCATCGGCATTACCATCAAGCAAAGGCCTGAGGTTCGACCTCTCTGCAGTAGGAATAGCATGCTCGCTGTCTTCATTAAACCGGTCCACACTGTGAAGAAATATACCTACAAAAGCACGTGATGAAAAGTTCATGCTTCATTTTATTACATAAGATGAAAGCAATGGTGATGCAAAATAATGAGAAGCTAAAGATTTGCAGGTGAACAACTACTACCTTAGCTAAAATAGTACTGTTCAAATTGCACAGTAAAGAATATGCCCTTGAGGACAAAAATTTAACATACCTATAAACCAAACTCCAGCGGCAATGAAAAGAATAGATGTCAGTATGAGAGCACTCTCGCGCCAGTTGTGCACATAATCCTGCACCATCATCAGAATAAAGAGTCATGATTAAGCAAAGGCGGTAAAAAAAGAGGAAACAAATTACATCAATAAGATGGAAAATTGATAAAATGAAATCAAATGTTAATTTTGGTTGAGCCTCAGATAAAAAAAATAATAGATGGTAAGAATTCTCCACTTCCAAGTCCAGCAAGACCTTCCAACTGGATGATTCTGATTGGACAACCCTTTATCATGATGCAAGCATCCAAAATACATACAAACAAACAAACAAAAAAAATCATGCAGCTAAGATACTATCCCTCGTGTGTCTGGTAGTTGAAAAATAAAGAGTTTCTAATAATAGAATGTGATGCTTGATCCATGGGTAAAAATTTCCCAAACCAAGTCATTTTTTATCTACAGACATTTTGGTCATGAAAAAAGACATTTTGGTGATGAAAAATCATGATGATCATTAATCATTTCGCATCATCCATGAAATGTCTTCTTTTCTCTTTCGAAGGTTAGAACAACAACAAATGGTAGTCAATATATAGAGAGAAAACTAACATTATATGATCAATATATCCATTTGTATAAAAAAGAATCCGAATACACCAAGTTTCCTTTTGCCAATTAAAGCCAGTTCTGGTGGAACAAGTCCAAAAAAATAATTGAACAGAGTCAGCTTACAAAAAAAAGATTACTGTATAAATGATGAAAATTAGAAGAAAAAAACAGTAGGGTTACAATACACCCAGGGTGTAACTAACTTAGTTACATCCACATGTAAAATAATACATGTTTGACCATCTATATTATAAACCCAAGCCGTTCATTGTTATTTACACGTCATCATATCTGAGTGGATCCAAAATCATGTGGTTTGGGATTTTCTGCCTTATACATCACGCTATTCAAACAAAGCGACATCTAAGACTTATACAGACCGTTTAGGTCATTAGATGTATAAACTAGAAATATTTAATCTACGTGATTTTTTATCTCCATGAAGTCTTGAATGCATAGATCACAATGAATGGTGTGGATCATTGATATCGATGATCAAATATGTATATTTACAGGTGGGTGTAACTAAGTTACACACTGGGTGTATTGTAACTGTAGCCCAAAAAGAAAAGGTTAGCGAAGAGCTAAATCAGAATTATGGAACCGACTCCCCTTTCTTTCTACTTTGTCCTCTCTCACTGTCCATCCTCTCTTCCTTGGTATCAAAGGTAGTACTTCCACTTAACATATCTTTTAGCCACACTTATACGAGCAGCATATTGTAAATTCTCGGATACATGTACAAGGCTGTACTGTGGTTTAGAACATAATGTAATATGGTGGTTCTAGTTTCTCCATCAATGTCCATTCAAAAAAATTTATCCATTAATGTTCAAGTAAAAACTTGGGGACGGTATGTGAAATTAGTCCAGCAAAAAAGTTGAGTTAATAAAAGTAGTCTAGTCAAATCTATCGTCCAAGTTCATGACAACACGTATACACATAAACACAGATAAAAATGTTATATCATATCAGTCTGATAAAAAGTTGAGTTACTAAACAAGAACATAATAACCACTAAAATTGCATGGACAAACCTGCAGGACCCCAACCAGTGGCGACGAAGGTACATCACCAAATATGTGGATAGAGACAGTGGCCATAGCCAGTGATAGTGGCCTCAGACTAGGCTTGACACAGTGTAGACATATATAGTTTACAGGCCCCTAGAAAATCAAAGAAATTCTTCGGATAAGAAACTTAAGACAAATAGTTTAAAAAAAAAGCATTATGAGTTCATGACTGCTAAAATATAAAACCTCATAAAAAACTCATCCCAGAAGTTGTACCGAAAAAATCACAACTATGTAGACCATTATTTACTTCCAACATACTTACAGACATAAATGTTAAAATATGGCATTTCACAGAATATTAAGTCATATTTATGGATTAACATGTGCAAAATTAACATTGAAGAGACAACTAAGTTCATCTTTGCATACCTAATAACCTATGATTCATGAGGAACTTCAAAAGTAGAAAGTTAAATTTTCTTTTGACAAAAACTTTGAAGAAACTATGTTTCTAATGTCCTGCATATACAAATCCTGTAAGTAACTCTTGCCAAGTTTCATTTTCTTTAAACTTGAAACCCATTAGCTTTGAATGCATGCACATAAAGAAAAGAGGCTCATTATTGAGCACACGGAGATACAACACCTTTCATGCACAAATAAAGCATGGCGAATTTAAATTGTAAAGTTAACTTCACAGTACCTGTTTGCAAAACAGCAAACATCTACAAAACTATCACAAGCTCAGTGGCCGTTCTACATACATTAAAAAAAGTATTTATAGAGATCTAATCAGCTGGCTTGAATAGGAGTAAGGAACTTTATTAGGAAATTTTTTTTATACATGCCGATCTATGAGGACTATTCGAAGCAACAGTTATCTTCACATGATCATAAATATTACTGTTAAGCAATAAGCTCGGGCCTATTATGTAAAATCATAGAGCTAATAGTACCTGCGTTGCAAATACCAAAATTTCTCCAACTGAGAAGAATACTATAAACCCATAAAGGCTCTTGAAGCAAAATGCACTAAAGCAGAAAACTGCACCCAAAAATGTTGCTCCAGAAAGAAGCTGCAAAAGAGTATAACATTACATGAGCCTCAAAGTTGTAGGAATAGATATCTAATTAGAGCTATGAATGCCCTCAAATTCTTTTTCAAAGTTAGCTCATATCTGTATTCAAACCACAAGGATATCTTAACAGCTAACAGTGTAGACAAGAGAATGAAAAGTAGTTATGATCTTTGCACTGCATGCTGTAATCCTCTCCAACGGCGATGGAATGGTCAAATATAAAATTTTAAACTCCAATTAGCAGTTTTACTTTTTCAAAGAGAAAAAACAGAAAAATGGAATAAATCCCTTTCATTCTCATGAATTAAATTTGCTAGAATAAAAAACACTAGGTTGCAATGCAGGGTCTTGATTCTTACAAAGCATGCTAACTGGCATAGGCATTTATCTGAAATTGCACAACAATATAGCTTCCATATAACCAGATAAAAAAAATTTGAGCTTGACATGCAGACCAGTTAATTCTTTCAGATAATCAAAATATAGTACTACAGTCAACATGGCAACAGTGAAAACAATGTGAGACAACTGCAAATTACTACTTGTTTGCCATACATACCTTGAAAGCATTTGAGATTGTAGACTGCATTTTGTCAAGGACATAGCCACCAGCTAAAGTTCCAACTATTCCACATACTATTGTTATCCCTCCAAACAACAAATCTGCATTATTCTGATACGAAAAGTGGAAAAGGGAATAAGGTGCAGCTCTGGTGTTGTGAAGATATTACAAAAAAATTTATTTCAATACGTAGAATAAATGAGTTGGAAAGCAGTGATGATCCAAGGAGTTAAAGAAAGAAACACATACATAAAACATGAAGAAATTATTTAATATAATTATGTTATTACTCAAACAAAACTAAAGCATACCCTCAAAAATGCATTATCCATATTTTATATTTCAAGATGCATGTTATTCAAAGGAAAGAATATAAGGAGCAAGAAGAAAAAATCAAGGTTTATATCCTGATGCAATATATTAGGACTAGTTTTACACATGCCCCATTTAGGTCATGTCACAAGAGTAACGATGCCATTGCTACATGTGGTAGTAGGTTTTTGATATACTTCATCAAGGAAACAATTGCCAACATCTTATATTGTTCGGAAGATAAATAAGTTAATGAAGGATGACAATCTATGTTCCTCTTTACTCTTGCCCTTCTCCTGTCCTTAGCTTTTATATGCATTTCTTTTACCTCTCGTGTTTTATTTTTTATTTTTTGTTAAAGCAAACCCTAAAACAAAGTGTCAACCTGTGTGGATATGTGTGTTGTGTCTGAAAGACAAAACTATATTACTAGGAAGTCCCCAGATCATAAGCTACAACTTGCATATGCTTTAAAAGTGGAAACCAGAAGTACCTATGTAACCCTATAATTCAAGTTCAATTCCAAATTAGAATCCTCGGAAGGATCATCTCCTACAATACAACAGTAGAAAAAACCTCAGCAAGATTAATCATGAAACAAAGAAGTATACATAATAGTATTGATATACAGACTTGCAGTACATGAAAAACCATGTAAAACAGTTTCCACTTTCCCATTATCCAATCATTAAGGATTACCAACATCATGAACAGCATAAAGAAAGACCGTTAGAACTCTTAAAACTTGGGATGCTCATCTACACTTGAATAGGTCCATCTTATATCATTGGTGAATATGGTGGACCATGAGTCCACACCACTGATAGCATTCTACACTATCTAAAACTCAAATGAAATAAATCTGCAGTGTGCATTCAACATTGAGTACAATCAAAAACATCGATGCCTATTCAAAACAACCTATTTAATTCTCCAATTTCATGACCTCTCAGTGTAGATATTAAAATATTCATTTTATAGATACAAACTATTACTTTATTCTCTTAAATGCCAACATCTGATGCTTGGCTTTTGCTAGACTAAAAACATGACTCATTAAAATACTTTTGAAAATGGAAATTTTAAACTGTTCTAGATACTAAAAAGATTATCTTAAGTACCGAAAATTGCACATAACCCCCTTATCTATACCTTGCAGTTGCGCTTAACATCCCTCAACTCATTTACTAGCACATAGCACCGCATGATTGCATTTTTAGAAAGATGAGTTGCAAGTAGCACTCCTCTTCTTCATGGATTGAGCTAAGTGCATATAGATGAGCTGAGGGGTGTTTACTGCAACTGAAGGTATAGATGAGGGGGTTATGTACAATTTACCCTTTTAAGCAATTATCTTGAGACTATCACAATCAGCAACAAAACAGTCATGGGCATATAAGAGGTTACCATATGGTAAATTGAATAGCCAGCCTTGGGACCCCAGTACGAATAAGCTCCTATTACAAAGTTGTATGCTATGTACCCTGGCACACACCCACAAAAAAAAAAAGGTGTCATGAAAAAAGAATATCTAGAAGAAAAAAAACTAAAAGAAGTGTATGCAGTCCCTTTGATTAACAGGTAAAAGCATGCATATATAGAAGAATCTACATGTGTGTGTTGGCTAACTCTTTCATCCAGGCAATGACAGTAAGATTGTGTAAATATCCACATCTTTTTTCTTATTTTTAAAATTCAAGATAAATATTGGAAACTAAAGGTCATCCTCTTTGACCTTTACTGAATAATTAACAATGATGTAATAATTGCGCAAACAATTTATGCTTCTGTTGCTAAAAGATACCCAAAAAGTGGAAACTGCGATGAACTTTAATTATTTATGAAAAACAGAATGTTTCTTCTTTAGAATCCTTAGCCTTATTGAATATATAATCAAAATCTGAGATCTGGACATGGATAAAGGAACATGGACTTGACACAGACAAGAAACATGGAGAGTAGCGATCATTAAAGGTAGTGTGCAAGGTCAGTGACATGAGAAAACCATAAGAACAAGTTTCCTGCTTCTAATAAATTAAAATCAAATTTCTAAATAGTCATCTCTAGCAATAATTTCCACTGTCAACGATTCAACTAAAGTCCACCTCATCACAACATTTTTTATTTTCCAATGTTGCATCCCGGTTGAAAATTAAAGGAGACATGTTATTAACAAAATAACTGAAGAAACAATTATAATTTAAGACAAAATTAGAGTTTAGACTTTAGACGCAATTTCGAGAACAGATAGTAGCATAACCTTACCCAATATGTTAGCGGAACAAAAAAATCAAAAATAGAAAGAGTTGGAAAAAAAAAGAGGAAAGAAATAAAAGAATTGAATACATAATTTCCGCAAAGTCACCATGATGTCGTCGTAAGACAGAGACCATCGACTGTCATCACAAGGTCATCAACATAAATTCATCAACAGAGGCTCCTAAACCGCATAGAGTGTTGAAGAGGAAACAAAATCGGAAGTCAAATTTACGGGGAAATAGGATTGCAGTTTGAGTTTTAGATATTGATAGTGGTGTATCTTATTTCTATTTTGAACCCATGCGTGATAAATATCTCCAAGAACTTTTTACTCCCCATGGACATCATATTCCTATGGTTCATGGCAATATGTGTGACGTGGCTATCTACTACTTTGACCCGTCATAAATTTTACAAATATTTATTTTATTATTGCATGACTCAAAAAGTATTTATTTTGTTATTGCATGACTCGCATGTCCCATTAGTCATCTCTGTATCACCATTCCCACCTTAAATCATCACCAAGGCGCCATCACTATAGGATAACGCCACACCACCACACCCCCACACCACCATCACAACAAGCAGAAACCCACCTCTCCCCCACACACACACACACACAAAAGAGGAATAATTTGGAAATTTTGTCAACACTCTAAAAGGCAAGTTAAATTCCCAATGATATTCTAGTTATGTTAAACACGGTAATACAAAATTCCTAAGAATCATATGCCTCAAAGAAGTGTGATGTTAGAGGGATAGCAGATGTGGGTTCAGGGCTAAGTGAATAAAGGGTCTTTTACTCTCCTTCGTTATTCCTCTATTTTAATGTTGTTCTGTATTCTCCATCATTTGTTTATTTGCTCAACTCCCCAAAAAAATCCTCAAATAAATGGATTCAAAGTCGATATAAATAAACAGGAAGTCAGGCTATGTCCATAGTTATTAACATAGCAGTAAACTTAATGCAAATGCTTTAGGTACCTCAAAAGCATTGCATTTATATGTAGCCAGTTCTTAAAAATAAACTTCAAAGAGGTTGCTGATTTCAAATGCTTTAAAAGCCTCAACTAGTTTAACTCTGGTCTAGAAGTCAGATTGACGCGAATTATTTGCTCCCAAACCAGAAGTTCTTGCAAGAACGTTAGGTCCCTGAAGAAACAAGACTACCCAAACCTATACTTCCAGCTATAGTTGCTTGGTCATATTCACTGATAATTGCACAAAGAGACATCAGTTTCAGGAGCTTGACATAGAATCAATACTATCAAATAGATAAGATCATAAGAACAATACTATCAAATAGATAAGAACAGAAACATATCAAAGCTTCTAATACAAAAAAGCTTAACCATAAAGAAAAACTTATCTTATGACAACAACTCAGAAGAGTATAGCTAAGAAAACAAGAAGCATACCTAGGACATTTATGACATAAACCCTCTCCATCAAGAGTGCCTTCATGTCCTTCCAAAATCTTTCAACTTGAATAAAAATCTTTTGGGCTCCATTAGATCTAAACAGAATATAAACACATATTAGATGTCTTCAATACCTGAAGTTACCAACAAACTTCACTGACTAACAGTGAAAATATGAAGTGTTTTGCATCTGAAGGAGCAACAGAACTTATCATTCTTATTCAGTGATTTCTTCTCAGTATATTGCAGGAGAATGAACAGCAGAAGCAAACAACCCTAAGCAGCTAATATTTACTGACAGCAAAAGGCAAAAAGTGGTTAACAGAGTGAGATGTAAAGAAACCCAATGGGCTTAAAAAATGCTCATTCACTGATCTCCACAACCGAAACCTTTGTATAACAAGTGCCTAGTGATAAGTTATAGACGATCAAGAAAGAACTACTGGTGTCAGCACGAAGTTTATTTCCTATAAAAGTGCAGAGCCAGAGAAGGATTTCAATAAGTGCACAGTGAAATATCTATTAAGTGTCCTGAGATTGTGTGCTTATGCATGTCCACGTAATCACAAAGTGTCTGACAGGTAGATATTCTTTTTATAATGTTCAACGTCCAAAAGAAAGTAGCAAGCCCAGGCTTAAAAGTTAAAATAAATAAATAATAATAATAATAATAATAATTTTAGATCTATTTAATGAAAATGTTCCTGATCAAAGTATTTCTTTCTAGATACATAAAGTAATAAGTATCAGTAGCAGAAAGTATGGGTTTAAGATAACATACAACAGAACTTTTTTTGATGCTTCATCGTCACTCCTATCAGCACTAGTTGATACCTCAATTTTTAAATTCTCCCCATCTGAAATAGGAATCTGCTCAGTAGCTGCAAGGAAAAAGAAGTGAAAAATAAATATACAATTTCAAGATAATTGATTGCAATAGTATCAATCAGATTCTGAGAGAGCACTGTTCAAGAGAATAATAGGAGTTGGAGCTATAAATGATACCCAATACCCAAAAATTCAATCTGCATGTTGGGTAAATCAACAAATGACCATAGTACTTGGACTAAAATCCCTATAGGTTTGGGTTTAGTTTGTATACAAATCAATTACTTATGTTTGAAGTTGAGATCATATATTATCCAAATACCAAGGATCCAAATACCCAACCAGCCATCGATGCATTATCTTCACATTCATTATGTCAGTAACAATTCTCATAAACCACATTAATAGGGCTCCATTTTCTCTTTATTAACATAGGAAGCAGGAAAAAAAATCTCATCTGTAGGTGGTTAGTGGGTGACTGATTTAAGTGTTTTCAGTTCTATTTACCTCCCACATAAGGTATGAGCTTGCTTCCAACACTAGAAATACGAGAATGTTTGCCGTGTCCAAGAGCTTCTTTGTACGATATCTCTCCATATAAGTTCAAGGTATTGCTATATGCATCTCTTCACCTTCTTCGTTATTAAACTAGACAATGGAGGGGAGTTTTTACAAATGACTTTTAAACATAAAAGGTGAATCCTAAAAAGCACACATATACTTGTTCTCAATATCTGTTTTTGTTTTTTCATGCGCATGCTTTTCTTAACTAAGTGGAAGAATAAATTTGCTTCTGCGCTTTCATGCTTGAGACTTCAGAGCTTCTAAATGGATGATTTAGCTAACAAGTCAAAGGATTGAACTACTCATGTGGAAGGATCCAACACCTACTAAACTAAAGTTTGTAAATACTTAATTCGCGTCTACGACAGGGTCTACTACTTGCATGACTAATAGTTAAAACTCAATTTGGCATGCTCACTTGAGCAGCTTGATATTCTACCAATAAACATTGACTAACAAGCACAACAAAACAAATATACTATGTTCTTTTTATTTGTTACCAATAAATATCCTCATCATCTCCGAACAAAATAAATATACTATGTTCTCCCTCAAGATAAGTAACATTGTTGGCCTTGTGGCTTCATTGAGGAAACTACTCATGTTGATGCTAACAAAGTTGCTTAAGTTCATTGCATACTAAACCAATTGAAATATGCTTATAAAAGTTGAGTGATCAATCAAGATATCAAGCTCAACTAAAGAAGAAAAAGCCATTTCAATAAGGGTCTTAAAGTTAATTGAAAAGGTTAAGTTGGAGTTCTATTCAAGTCAGAGTTCTCCTAAAATTTACTGTTCCACAGTCTCTCGGTCTAACCATGCGCTGAGGATATGGTTGCTTCCTATTGGTGTTGAATGGATGGGAACATGTGTGCTATGCAATACAGAAGTAGAAAGAAGAGATCAGTTGATTATAAATACTATTTTTCAGCATTTATATGTTTTGAAGGCCACTTCCACAGTTCCACAACACAAGTAGAGATGAGGCTTATAATTTTATCTTTTGAGCATCCATTTCATGGGCTGAAACCTAGATTCGCAGTAGTATCCTTTTCTTTTTTAAATCCATTTTAAGTGTGTGGCCGGTGGGATTTGAACCAGAGTTGTCCTGATACCATGTTAAAAGTCCCTTCCCCTACACCAAAACTCTGAACATGAGATGAGAGTTGACGGTTATACTATAACAATATATCAAAGTGCCACAAATTATAAATTGCAGCTCAAACAAAGGAGAAGATACACCTCTCAAAATGCAGGATGGAAACGGTTGAGTTGTTAGGTCTACCACAGGTAAAAAAGAATAGAACTATCTTTAAGAATGAGTTACTTCCCAAATCAAGCTCAAAGGTTTTACTGCTCAAAAGACACAATGGTTTTTGGGAGGCCATTTTGTTGAAATAAACAAATCATATAAAGAAGGCATACACGCAAGCATATGCCAAAGCATATGGAACTGGTATGAACTCTTCAGCTACAAAAAAAATCAGTGAGGAAAATGTCTGTGTAAGTATCATCACCTTCAACCACAGGAATAGTCATTTCCCCATATCCTTTTTCTTTCGGGGATTTGCACGAACCAAAACCTGCACATTTAAGTGCAAAAAACAAATTGAGCAGCATATTCAACTCTAAATACAAGTATCGTAGAAGCAACCTTGTACCTTTTAGCTCCAAAGGCTTCATGACGAAGCCTAGAATAGCAAAAGGGAGCATCAAAATCGACTCTCCCCAAAATGCAAAGCGCCAGTTTAAATTATTCCCAACCTGATATTCACAAAATAAAACAAGCAACAGAGTCATCCACTTCCACACAAGTTAACCAATCATAAGTTTAAATGCTCATTTTGATATTTTTTAAGCGTTAACACAAGAAAATATCAGAACCATCGCTTAGTGAAACAATGTCATGCGTCCAGAGGGCTTACTAATTATGGAAACAATTAACAAAGTATTCGAACTGATATTCATTGATAATTCTCATGGTCGACATCTTACATATCCTAAATAGTTCAAGTTGACATTATTGCAGCAGGCTATGTTCAAACTTTAAAAGTAGCTCTTCATTATGATGGTGTTTAGTTTTTCTTTTTAAAAAGCACTTAACCTATGTGAATACTTATATCATGGATATTTGATGATGTGCAACTATAATATGTTGTTCCATAGTTCCAATTCAGGCTATGTAAACAAACATAATTCTATAACCAATTTTTAATGCCATGATACAAGATGGAGTCCAACATCACCATCCACCAAGAGAAAAAAAAAAGGCCACACATGGAAAGTCTAAAATAGGATTAAAATTCAAGTTCTTTCATGACATCCAATGTGGGTGAAGGGATAGGAAGACAAAAGACTCACATGTACCAACATCCATTATGATGAAAAAATAGAAAGAACATATGAATTACTCTTAAGATTATTATGCTGTCAATGATACTTATAACTTAATTAAGGGGGCGTAATGTGTACAAAGTTCCCTTGTTAGAGTAAGTTGTTAACCAACCGAGAGAGCAACACAACATTGAACTAATGAATCAAACTGGTCATAGGAGTGGAGGTAAGACATTTCATGAACAATGAGTTGAGAACAGTGTTACCAGACTCATGGTCTTGGGCCCAGGATCAGGATATAGGTACGGATACATAAGCAACCTTGAAGAATGTGCAGTATAATGGTAGTATGTTAACTAAATCGGGAGTCTGGTCATAGTCGAAGGAGATGTAGTTCTAGGGTCATTTCAATAATTATGCATATTATATATATATATGTGCTTGTGCACAAAGAGAAGACATAAATATACATTCAAAGACATGTATAACCAAGGATTGTGAGAACAGAAACTTTCATGTTTTCAAAAAAGAAACAAACATTTTATTTAAGAAACACGATCACAACATTTAATTGAAGTTCAAAGTCCGCCTTTAAAAAGCTAAGGTAAACCTCAAAAACTACAAATTAAGTCTATTAAGAAAATGCCAAATACTAGCACAAAACAAAGCAGAAAAGATCAACTAGTAATTAGCTCTCTTTTTTAATTTATTTTGTTTTTGGAGGTCAGATGGAGAAAGCACCATGAGTTGGTGCTCCTGACTTGGACTACGGTTCATTGGGGCAAAGTTAATTTTAGGTACACTGAATTGATGTTAGTAGTGTAGCATGAAAATGATGGATCAGTCCCATAATTACACATTAATAAGTTAACAACAGAAATATCAAGTATGATGCAAGTTATAAACTAGAAAGTAGAAACCATCAAAATTGTATGATTAAAGAAAGATGTCAGCGACCTCAATGAATCACTGAGAAGTTACATGCTGTTAAAATGCTTGCATGGTATTGATTATGCCAATCACAGTCAAATAGATTTGAAGGATATAACCCGATTCGAAGAGAAACTCACCAGTCCACCATATACATAACCAACCGCAATTCCAGTAGGTATACACATGTAGAAGAGTGCAAGCCACGCTGTTTTCTGAGGCATTGAACAAAATATGTATCAGGATTACAGAAATAATACAAAAAGGAATTGTAAACATGTGAAACACTGTATATACTACTGAAACGTAGTTGAATAATACAATTAGAGTTATTATTATGCCTAAGGAGCCTGACACAAACGGGAGATCTAACTTTCCTAACCGGTTGTAGGTTGAGATTCAACCAGGTCTATGCTATGCACAGAAAGACCTAAGTACATGCTACCTGTTTAGTCTGAATTTCATGCATTACCATGGTCACTTTGCTTGACATAAGAAATACAACTTGCATTATTATCGAGTTTGCCAGTTATGTATGTAATGCAATTAAGCCTCATAGAGCAATTTAGTTTGATATAACTCGTTATTGAAGATAGATCAAAAAGATTTATGCATAGGCAGGTGAGAGGCAACCTCACTTGGTTCGACACCAAGAGAATAGCTCTAAATTAAAGAGAAAAGGTAAAGATTGTATGTGCTGCTAAAGCATTAACCCACCATCAGCACAATCTCTCAGTATAAATATTTTTTTTCTTATATAAAACATGTCAGTGTACTTCGCTAGTGCTGCTAAAGCATTAACCCACCATCAGCACAATCTCTCAGTATAAATATTTTTTTTCTTATATAAAACATGTCAGTGTACTTCGCTAGATTGATTTTAGACCTGCAAGAGTTGAATGGCGAAGAACTCGTGCAGCTGACCAGAGGCCTTTGGATAATGATTCATATTGCTGGTGCAAAAGGTAATGACGTAATGTTCGCTTGTACATTTGACCAAGATACTTGGCCAAAGTTATAACTGACTCAGTATGTGCTAAGGCACTTTACTAAGGCATTTGAATCATACTAAGTACTAACATACAAATTATAATTCAAATGAAGTGAAGAATGTTTCTTTGGTCACAGTACTGAACACTATATACATATATATATATATATATATATATATATATATATATATATATATATATATATATATATATATATATATATAAAGGTGGGATATCATGCCTAGTGAAAGTGGTGCTCATCACTGACATTACACCTGGAAACATTTCTAAGCTCATAAAACACCATGCTTATTGTATACAACATTTTATCTAGTTTCATAATGATACTTGCTTGGTTTGCTTAGGATTTGTGATATTGCTTTTGTTGTTTGAGAAACTACAGACTACAGAGAGAGGTTAGACTACACACTTTCTATCGAAAGTAAGAAAAATAGATTTTACACTTTCTACACCACATATTCAAATTTGGTCCATCATTATTTTGTTCCCTCATCGTCCCACTGTTCACCCTTTAAAAGCTTCGGTAACTATCATTATCCCCATGGAAGAAAGTATAGGAGATGCCTTAAATTTACTTATTTACTTTTTATAGATTTAAAAGGGATAGCAACACACAAACTTCCAAAGGGTGAATAAAGACAAGAAAATAAAAGTGGCGCACTAATGGTGAACCTGTTTCAGAAAGTACCCAAAAAATAACTTTTTACCTTCAATAGAAAGAAAACCCTACATGGATGCACACACATATATATATGAAATAAAAAGTTTCTGCAATGAATATAAAAACAATTAAAGAACTATTCAGAATAAGTTCTTGGAAACAATCGCTTCAAGTTAAAAATAAATTTTTTTTACATCAATTGTGAAATGAAATGTCAGTTAGCTGGTAGCTAGGTGTCCATATTGTCCGAAGTAAATTGTAAGATGAAGATGAGGCTTTGTATAGGACATTGCAGACACCACCTAGATGAATAAAAGTAGAAAACAAAATAATAAAAGCAAACCTGAGCAACAGGGGCATTATCATCAATAAATGGTGCAGCAAGACTAATGAAAGAAGCCTCACCAACACCAACCAACCTGACAAAGGAATGAACCAGCTATAAGCTTCTGGCTTAGTTATAATTTTACAGTTCAAAGTCAACCAAATAGAAATACTTACATGCGGCAAATTGTTATTGACCAAAAGTCAAACGAACACCCACAACCAGCTGTAGCAATAGTCCAAAATAAGAGCCCAACTCCAATAAGCCTGAATGGATTGTGGCTGAAAAGAGAGGATGAAAATTTAACAAATCAATTACATAGAAGCAAACCTTCCAACATCCGCAAAGTAAGAACAATAATATTTCAAGATCTCTATTTATTTTAGACTGAGATAAAAAAGGGCATGAAAAGCTCAGCATGAGAAGTTATAGGCAGAGTGAAAGGTAGTAACATATGTTAACAAAGAGAACTCAAATGTGCATATTACTAAAGAAAGAGTTACAAGTCATTAATATTCAAAGAAAAATAGGTCCACGCAGGGGGGGATTTTGACCTGTTAGGCATCATTTGCAGGCTTGAGGCAGCACTAATATAAAAAGGAACACATTGGATGGGAGAAATGAGAATACAACCTTACCATAGACCTTCCAATAGTGTTTCAGAATTCCTACGTAGCATGAACACTTTTATGATCAAGCTTTATTTTTGTTGGACAAGTGTTGAACATAAAAACTAATTGCACACTTCTTGGTCGCATCTCAGACACTTTCAAAGCACACTAAGTTTACAGTATTATTTTACTTAGGAGACTTTTTAAGGCACTTCTCAGATATACCTATGACACATTTTTATGATATTAAAAAATAAAATATTTATTCCATACTATTTGCAAGTTGAGGGTATGCAGTATGCACTGTCCTCTGAATCTTAATAACCATATTTTCTTTAAAAATTTTGTGACTTATATAAATTAACCATAAAATTAGGATGTGTTTCAGTGTCAGAATTGAGATATATTAAGTTATTCAACAAAAGATGATGAGTTGAATGCCTATTACCAGTTCAAAGTCATAGACTGTATGTGAATATTTAACTCAAAATGTACGTGAAAATTACATTTTATAGTATTACAGAAAAGACTAAAGTCATAGACTATATTTTCAAAATGTGCATTGAAAATAAAATATTTATTCCATACTATTTGCAAGTTGAGGGTATGCACTGTCATACGAATCTTAATAACCATATTTTCTTTAAAAATTTTGTGACTTATATAAATTAACCATAAAATTAGGATGTGTTTCAGTGTCAGAATTGAGATATATTAAGTTATTCAACAAAAGATGATGAGTTGAATGCCTATTACCAGTTCAAAGTCATAGACTGTATGTGAATATTTAACTCAAAATGTGCGTGAACATTACATTTTATAGTATTACAGAAAAGACTAAAGTCATAGACTATATTTTCAAAATGTGCATTGAAAATAAAATATTTATTCCATACTATTTGCAAGTTGAGGGTATGCACTGTCATACGAATCTTAATAACCATATTTTCTTTTTAAAAAAATTGTGACTTATATAAATTAACAATAAAATTAGGATGTGTTTCAGTGTCAGAATTGAGATATATTAAGTTATTCAACAAAAGATGATGAGTTGAATGCCTATTACCAGTTCAAAGTCATACACTGTATGTGAATATTTAACTCAAAATGTGCGTGAACATTACATTTTATAGTATTTCAGAAAAGACTAAAGATTGTATTTTCATGAGCGTGTGTCAATATATGAATTTACTCGTTGAAGGAATATACATATACATTGATGTATTTTTCTTCTGTGCTCATACATGTTCGTAGAAAAATTATTGTGATGTTGTTGTGTTGCCATATGGCCCATATCCCATATCATACTCTTTAAGGAATAGATATCACTTATCCATTCTGTGTTGTATCTGTGTCCTACTTCTTAGAATAATTCGCATAAATCAAATATTTCAAGATAAACAAGAAGGAACATAAACTACCTAGGCCCTTTTTCCAACTCCAACCGTAATGTGCAAGAAAAAAACTACTAATCTATAAAAATTAACTTAGACCAGAGTATAAAATCAACCATATTGCATGACTTGGCTAAAGCCTAAATCAAACTAATAAAAAGAGTGTTGAAATCTCAACAAAGCAAGTACCTCTTCGCCAAAGATGCAAAAATCGGGGAAGCCACTAGAAGTCCAACCATGAATGCAGATGACAATACACCATCTTTAAAATTATTCAGATCAAAGTCCCCTCTGCACAAACATTGAATGTTAAGCAAACAACAAAAAGGGCATCGCCAAACAAATTACATAATGCTTTATTTTCACACACAAAAATTTAATTGCCCAAATCATACGATAGGCATAAGGGTTAATTGCACTTTTACCCTAAAGTTCCATCAATTTTGAACTTTGATACCGTTAAGTTTAATTTCGCCCAACTAATATCTAAAGGTTAGCGAAGTTTAACTTTAACACCTTGTGCAGCATCGCTATTCATAATTTTGGTGCTCTAAATTAAAAGGAAAAATTAACAAGAAAGGATATTTTTTGGGGAAAGTTTTAACAGTGAAGAAAAGGAAGGTATTATAGTTAAAAAGGTTAAAACTTTGGGGTAATATTTGATGAAAATTTAAACTTTAGGGTACCAAAATTAAAACTTGATGAAACTTTTTAAGGTATTAAAGCGCAACCCTGAGAATAATTGATATCTAATAACTGACATAATCCCATAAATATCTAAGCTTCATCTTACTGAATCCCGCTACCAGAAGTGCATATTCCACTATCAGTGCACGTCCCCCGAGACCCATTGACGCCATTGCTGGCTATTGCTCCGCGGTCAACGTAATTTATCATGTTAATAACACAAAATATCACGAGTAACCTACAAAATTAACGCACAAATTACTAAAATCGAAAAAATTGAGCAAGTTGAAAAAGAAAATCGAAAGTCTTCCTACCTCTTCGGCGTGAACCAGGAAGGGTTAGGGTTAGGTCTGATTTCGGAGTCCTCGGAAAGTGAGATCGCCATTGAGGCGGCGGTGGCGCCGGTGGCGGGAACGGGAGCGGGAGCGGTCGCCGGCGGTGGTTGAGGTAACTCGGACGAATCCTTTTCGGTTTCGCCCATAAACAAAATCGAACGAGATTTAGAGGAGCGCGATCGAGATCGAGGGTTTTTTTTTATTATTTTTTATTATTATTTATTTATCCGAAGAAGAAGAAAGCGGAGGAGTAGAGATCAGGTTTTGAAGGGAACCGAATATGCTGGGATTTTATTTATTTTATTTATTTGCTTTTTCTTTAAATTAAATAAAACCTTATTTATTTTTCGGGCTTTTTATTGATAAACCCAAAGTTTAAAACTGAGTTGTCTTTACATCCAAACCACTGCCATAATCATTGTTAAAAGTCAAAAAATCAGAGTGAATTTTTTAAGTGTGTATTTGGCAAATGTTTAAGGTGGCTTATAAGCCACTGTGAGATTAGCTTATAAGTTGTATAATCCATCGTAAAATATGCTACGATATCTTAGTTTATTTTTGGTGAAATATAAGTCTTGAGGTCTGACCGAGTAAAAAAATAATTATGCCCCGTAATTTCACAAAAATTCAATATTTTATTTAATTACTCATCACTAGTCTCATATTCTTTTTGTCATTTTGACAACGATAATGAATGATAAACCATCCATTTGCCAAATATTATACTATTGTAATGAATTATAATTTTACTAAATTTATCAAGCACTATAGATTGTAATCCAAAATTTTCAAACATGCTCTAAACTATACAACTAAAGGATCATTTTATTTAGGATCGAAAATTCAAAGAACTAACCATAATACAAGACAACATGTGTCATTAGCTAACAAAAGGAAAACGTTATCTTATATCTTATAGTTGGTTCCATAGGTTTAGATCTAAATGAAATCTCTCCTCCTAATACACCAAATACAACTAAAATAGATAATTCAATGGGGATATTTTGTGCTTAACAATCATTTCAAAGTAGATGGATTCAAAAATAATCAGTATGAGCTTTGGGTTTAATAAAAAAAAACCAAGGAAACCCATCACTTTTCTTTTTTCTTCTTCTCTACTTAGCGGTCCCACAAATAAATCAGGTGGGCCCCGCAACTGTTGTTGCAAATATAACTTTTGCACGTCTTTTCACGTGCTAACTATATTATTGTAATAATGTGATTATTGCAGCTAGGGCCCCTCAACTTTGCTCCTCTGAATCTTTGAGGATGACATGCATCTGTAAATATTTATGTGATTCAAATCAAATCAACCAAGAAACAGCTGATACTGCGGCCACCAAACCCTCCAGCTGGGGGTAATATTCTCTGCTACCTTTGGTAATGATTACTTGATCAGAACATTTATTGTCCAGTTTGAACATTTATTGTCCAGTTTCTTGGGTGCAAAGTATATATATATATATATATATATATATATATATATATATATATATATATATATATATATATATATATATATATATATATATATATATATATAGAAAAGAAGGCTCACTATGAATTTAAGTTAAAATGAATAGTGGTGCACCAACTTTTCTAACCATTCATCTTGCTTTGGGATCAGTGAAGATATAAAGCCACTTTGAGATTTGTGCATCACAAATCTCAAGACAAGATGAGTGGATAAAAAGTTGGTGCACCACTATTCATTATGAACTTAAGTTCATAGGAGCCTTCTATATATATATATATATATATATATATATATATATATATATATATATATATATATATATATATATATATATATATATATATAGTAAGGCTCTATGAACTTAAGTTCATAATGAATAGTGGTGCACCAACTTTTCTAACCATTCATCTTGCTTTGGGATCCGTGAAAGATATAAAGTCACTTTGAGATTTGTGCATCACAAATCTCAAGGCAAATGAGTGGATAAAAAGTTGGTGCACCACTATTCATTATGAACTTAAGTTCATAGGAGCCTCTCTCTCTCTCTCTCTCTATATATATATATATAACTCTCTCTCTCTCTATATATATATATATATATATATATATATATATATATATATAGAGAGAGAGAGATATAACTTACTATATAGCTTATATTCATATATGAATAATGAATTACCTTTTTCTAACCATTCATCTTGCTTTGGGATCCGTGAAAGATATAAAGGCACTTTGAGATTTGTGCATCACAAATCTCAAGACAAGATGAGTGGATAAAAAGTTGGTGCACCACTATTCATTATGAACTTAAGTTCATAGGAGCCTTCTATATATATATATATATATGTGTGTGTGTGTGTGTGTGTGTGTGTCCAGTTTGAACATTTATTGTCCAGTTTCTTGGGTGCAAAGTATATATATATATATATATATATATATATATATATATATATATATATATATATATATATATATATATATATATATATATATATATATATATATATATGTCAGTTTAAACATTTATTGTCGGTTTCTTTGGTGCAAAGATATATATATAGATATAGAGAGAGAGAGAATTATTTTTAAAGTTACATGTGTGTGTGTGTGTCCAGTTTGAACATTTATTGTCCAGTTTCTTTGGTGCAAAGATATATATATAGAGAGAGAGAGAATTATTTTTAAAGTTACATGTGTGGGTTAGAATTGTCACATCACTACCAAGTTCCTTTGAGGAACTTGGTACCAAGTTTTTCCATTTTCTCACACACACACACACACACACACACACATATATATATATATATATATATATATATATATATATATATATATATATATATATATATATATATATATATATATATATATATATATATAATGACAAACAAAATATATCAACATTTATTTCTTTTACTGTGTAGGGGTCGCATTGTTACAGTTTATTTCCATGATATTTTTATGAAGGGTAAATTGCACATAGCCCACCTAATCTATTTGCATTTATCACCCCTGCACCACTATACAGTACCGTTGTCCAGCTACAACTGAAGGTGTTGATGGGGTTATTTGCAATTTACCCTTACCAGTCACTCCACAAGGCATGTTATAATTTTGGTTTAGTTTCACATAACCCCGTGAAGTTTGGGGTCTCTCACAACCACCACCCCCCCGGGACTTTAATATTTTCTCATCTTATTCCGCTAACTAAAAATTCCAAAGAGCTAAACTGTCCTTTAGAGAAAAAAATCTAAATTTTATCATTTTGTTATTTATAGGCAACATGACTCCTCCCGTAAATTATGAGTTTTTTCTCAGAAGAAAATTTCTTTAATTTGCAAATTACATGTGGGGAGTCCGATGATGAAAGCTTAAAGCTCATGGGTGTTTGTGAAAGCCCCCAAAGTTCACGGGGGTTATGTGAAAAACTTCTAAGGTTCAGGGATTTTTTTAAATTAACCCACTCTAATATTGCATTAGAAAATCAAACTGGAGTTTACATAAATTAACTCACTCTAATATTGCATTAGAAAATCAAACTGGAGTTTACATAATTAAAAGCATACATTTAATAGATTTGTTTAGATAAATTCCTTATGTGATTACTTACATCCTGTTTGGTGAGTATAGGTGAAGGGTAGTTAGGGAAAACAATTCACCCGTTTGAGAATCTTTTAATGGGGTGAAATTTCATCCTTGTACTACCAAGGCGGATCTGATCGAGGCGATGGGATCAGCGGCCTGTAAAATATACTTAGTATTGAACCTCTATGTCGGTAGGATCTATAATGGGGTCGATGCCCTGACCAGTAAGAAATATACTTAGTATTGAACCTCTATGTCAATTTGAATAAATTGAAGAGGACAGTTTTCTATGATGGGGTTTTATTGGGGAAAAAACTTTGATATTTGGTGTTTCTAATAAAAGCTTTGATTTGATCTTTTGTCTTATTTAGCTAGGAATGGTAGAAGTCGTCACATTGGTAGTTTTCTTTTCTTTTCTTTTCTTTTTTTCATATTTTGATAGAAGCCAATGGGTGATCAAGTGATAGGTTGAATTATGTTTGAGCATAGGATCAATGGCTAGGATTCAACTGATAAGTATATAAAACTAAGAATTATCTTCATTAGATAATTATAATGAAATCTCAACCTATATATTTATCGGGTTAAAATTTTATCTTGTACTATAGCTTTTAAAAATAAAAACAAGAATTTAAATTCAAACAAACTTCTAATCCTACTACAAGTACTCTATCCTTCTAGATTAAAAGTCTTACTAAATCCAAAAATTAAACTTTAAAATTTAAAATCTAACTAAATAAAATCTAAAATCCTAATAAAATGCAAAACTGTACAATTTGAAATTCTAACAACTCTATCTATAGAGTCTTTAAATTTTTCTTGCATCACTAGTCATGCATATTTTTAAAAATAAAAACAAGAATTTAAATTCAAACAAACTTCTAATCCTACTACAAGTACTCTATCCTTCTAGATTAAAAGTCTTACTAAATCCAAAAATTAAACTTTAAAATTTAAAATCTAACTAAATAAAATCTAAAATCCTAATAAAATGCAAAACTGTACAATTTGAAATTCTAACAACTCTATCTATAGAGTCTTTAAATTTTTCTTGCATCACTAGTCATGCATATTTTTAAAAATAAACTGTTATATTCCGTATTAGTGCTACTAACATTTAGGTAAAAAGTGTCATATACTAGTTATATTTGTAGTTTTACCCCCAGTGACAAAAGTTTCTGGATCCGCCCATGTGTACTACTAAATTCAACCTTGTTAATACAATTTTTGTTTATCCCCAAATTGAGGTGGAACTGAAGGGAAAGAAAATCCGTTTAACTCCTAGATGCTCCCCCCTCCTCCTCTTTCACTTCCCGTGTCAATTAATTTTTTTCAAACATTCCTTTTAGTTAATTCGCAATACCCTCTAAACACTGGCACTATAATTTTATTTATTTATTAGCTAACTAATAAATTCTAAATTTTACATTTTGAAATTTAGAGTCTTTCTAGTGAGTGCCTATAGACACCTCTTAAGAGGAAGAAAGAGGAAGGACCCCCGAAATATTTCTCATTTATAATTTATTCCCTTCTCTCTAATCTTCTCTATCTCTCTCCTCCTTTAACCAATATCCATGGGGATCAAGTAGAAAAACCCTTTGAAATATATATATCACCTCTTCTGCTTAATGATGCATTTATTGCTTTTTGACCAAAATGCCCTCAAATTCCTACTCTCTTTTTATCATTAAGTATTATGCTTCGTTCTATTTAGAGTTAGAACTTAGACTTTTAATGCCATCACGCTTTCTTTTCTCCTGCTCTTCATCCCATCTCATCTTTACGTGAACTTTTTCAATGCCTCTTAATAAGTTTTATAAAGATAGGAACTTTTTCAATGCCTCTTAATAAGTTTTATAAAGATAGAAAATACATTTAAAGCATTAAGTCAAGCAGTTTTCAAAATTTAACCCCTCTAGTTATAATCTCATAGTTAATTTTTTTAAGATAAATCTCAAAACGGAAATCGTAGGCTTAGTATAATCAATTGTAAATGATTATATAATTTTCAAAAAGAAAGAAGTTTTGAATTAAAACAGTTCATAAATTTTTCTTTATATTAGAGGTCTATTTATTATTTAGAAATTTGCTAACAAGGTTGTGAAAGAAGGTTCATAATCAACTAACAACTATAGGGAAAATTTGCTACTATGATGGCTATATTTTAAGGGCATTCCTCAAAATTCATCCAAATAAACAAAAATCTTATATAACTTTGAATAATAAGATTGTTTTCATCTAAAGGATGGTAATAGAGAGTTATTTTCGTCAAAAGCACAACAAGATGCATACTTAACAATAGGAGGGAGTAGATGTAGATGTAATTCAGCCATGTGAATTCAGGTTTTGTGATCAATTGTTAAATGGAGAATGTTTTCTAATTCTAATGATTATTTAGAGTGTTTTCTGAAATTCACCATTACTAATGAATAAGGTTAATGACATTGTCTAATTGGTTGTTTCCTTGTTATTATCACTAATGGTACTAATAAATCTAAAATACTGTTCAGCCTAGGGATCCCGTGCCTTGCCGGAGTTTCCTTGTAAAACAAAAGAAAGAAAAGAAAGAAAAGAAAAATCTAAAATGATGAGATTCCTAAAGTATGGCCTTATTTGGTCCCCACATGCTAAGTTGAAAGTGCAAGTACAAAACAAACTACATGGCAACCTCAAAGTAGACCGCCATTGCTATTTAAAAGTCTCATCCTTATCAAGCTTTTATTTTATGGATGAAAAATACTAGATTGCACGCAACTTCTCTACAATATTATGTACACAACTATAAGAACATAATCAAAAGAAAAATACACCTTTTGAATAGAAAGAGAAAAAGCGAATTTGCGTGGTTGTTATTGGCCATAGCTTTGTGCAATGAGACAAATTGGTTGCATAATTTGGATATCGTATGATCTCTTTTGAGTTGTCATACTGTCATCCAGCTCTTAAAATCAGAAAATGGGTCTCAACGGAATAGAATAAGGAAGGGTCTCAATGAAATAAAGTGACAAATTATATACTCCTTTAAAGGCATAAGTTCGAGAAAAGTTTTTCGTGGTTAATATTATCTTTCACTATTTTGAATATTTCATTTAAATTTTAATTTATCCTAATCCTAATTATATCTTATACTAATCCCACGTGAACTACTTGTAGCTTAACAATTTAAAAAATAAGATTAATAAAATACATTTAACACTATTTTGAATATTTCATTTAAATCTATCCTAATACTAATTATATTCTATCCTAATCTCCGTGAACTATTTATAGCTCAACAATTTAAAAAATAAGATTAAGAAATCATATGTAGCTAACATATTATAATATATGAAGTATTAAAAAACCAAAAGTTTTTAATGAATAGTGGTGCCCAACTTTAACCACTCATATTGCTTTGGGATCCGTGAAAGATATAAAGGCCACTTTGAGATTTGTGCATCACAAATCTCAAGGCAAGATGAGTGGATAAAAAGTTGGTGCACCACTATTCATTATGAACTTAAGTTCATAGAGCTCTCTCTCTCTCTCTCTCTATATATATATATATAACTCTCTCTCTCTATATATATATATATATATATATATATATATATATATATATATATATATATATATATATATATATATATATATATATATATATATATATATATATATATATATATATATATATATATATATATATATATATATATATATATATATATATATATATATATATATATATATATATATATATATATATATATATATATATATATGTGTGTGTGTGTGTGTGTGTGTGTCAGTTTGAACATTTATTGTCCAGTTTCTTGGGTGCAAAGATATATATATATATATATATATATATATATATATATATATATATATATATATATATATATATATATATATATATATATATATATATATATATATATATATATATATATATATATATATATATATATATATATATATATATATATATATATATATATATATATATATATATATATATATATATATATATATATATATATATATATATATATATATATATATATATATATATATATATATATATATATATATATATATATATATATATATATATATATATATATATATAGATATATAGAGAAATTTGCAAGAGTTTCTTTGTGATGATGTATGATTCTAGCATTCATGGAGGAGAATTATTTTTAAAGTTACATGTGTGGGTTAGAATTGTCATTATTTCTAAGGTCCTTTGAACTTGGTACCAAGTTCCACTACATTTTCTCACACACACACACACACACACACACACATATATATATATATATATATATATATATATATATATATATATATATATATATATATATATAAATAATGACAAACAAAATATATCAACATTTATTTCTTTTACTGTGTAGGGGTCGCATTGTTACAGTTTATTTCCATGATATTTTTATGAAGGGTAAATTGCACATAGCCCACCTAATCTATTTGCATTTATCACCCCTGCACCACTATACAGTACCGTTGTCCAGCTACAACTGAAGGTGTTGATGGGGTTATTTGCAATTTACCCTTACCAGTCACTCCACAAGGCATGTTATAATTTTGGTTTAGTTTCACATAACCCGTGAAGTTTGGGGTCTCTCACAACCCGACTTTAATATTTTCTCATCTTATTCCGCTAACTAAAAATTCCAAAGAGCTAAACTGTCCTTTAGAGAAAAAATCTAAATTTTATCATTTTGTTATTTATAGGCAACATGACTCCTCCGTAAATTATGAGTTTTTCTCAGAAGAAAATTCTTTAATTTGCAAATTACATGTGAGTCCGATGATGAAAGCTTAAAGCTCATGGGTGTTTGTGAAAGCCCCCAAAGTTCACGGGGGTTATGTGAAAAACTTCTAAGGTTCAGGGATTTTTTTAAATTAACCCACTCTAATATTGCATTAGAAAATCAAACTGGAGTTTACATAAATTAACTCACTCTAATATTGCATTAGAAAATCAAACTGGAGTTTACATAATTAAAAGCATACATTTAATAGATTTGTTTAGATAAATTCCTTATGTGATTACTTACATCCTGTTTGGTGAGTATAGGTGAAGGGTAGTTAGGGAAAACAATTCACCCCGTTTGAGAATCTTTTAAAGGGGTGAAATTTCATCCTTGTACTACCAAGGGCGGATCTGATCGAGGCGATGGGATCAAGCGCCCTGTAAAATATACTTAGTATTGAACCTCTATGTCGGTAGGATCTATAATGGGGTCGATGCCCGTGACCAGTAAGAAATATACTTAGTATTGAACCTCTATGTCAATTTGAATAAATTGAAGAGGACAGTTTTCTATGATGGGGTTTTATTGGGGAAAAAACTTTGATATTTGGTGTTTCTAATAAAAGCTTTGATTTGATCTTTTTGTCTTATTTAGCTAGGAATGGTAGAAGTCGTCACATTGGTAGTTTTCTTTTCTTTTCTTTTCTTTTTTTCATATTTTGATAGAAGCCAATGGGTGATCAAGTGATAGGTTGAATTATGTTTGAGCATAGGATCAATGGCTAGGATTCAACTGATAAGTATATAAAACTAAGAATTATCTTCATTAGATAATTATAATGAAATCTCAACCTATATATTTATCGGGTTAAAATTTTATCTTCTACTATAGCTTTTAAAAATAAAAACAAGAATTTAAATTCGGGAGGCTGATGGGTCACATGCCAAAGCTATGTCACTCCTGCGGGGGCACAGGTTCGATTCAGATGCGCTACTAGTAAAAACATGCATCCTAGGCGGAATATTAGTAGAATATAGAATTAGTCTAAATTGATCATCCTAGACGAATTCGCCTAGATGTCCGTCTAGTAAGTTTCGTCTAGGATGCGGCATTCTAGGCGAATTCGATCTAGACAACTCATTGTAGACGGACATTCATCCTAGACGGATTAAAACCGCCTAGGATATTTCTAGACGGAAAATCCGTCTAGGAAGCATCCTAGACGGAAATTCCGTCTATGGCATCCTAGACGAATTTCCGTCTAGATGAGCATTCTAGACGGATTTTCCGTCTAGAATGGTATTTTTCTTTTTCTTTTCCTTTTTTTTTTTTTTGGTGCGGATTCTACTTTGTACGACATATAATATAACTTGTATATAATGTGCATAATACAATACCAAATCATATTCATATCCAACACAATCTAATTATATTCCATTATCAAATATAAGCATCAAGACAATTATCCTCACGGACAAATATTAAAAATCACTACAATTATCCTCACGGACAAATATTAAAAAAACTGAGTATATAATTGAATGTCACCTACATCTAAGTACCAAAATCAATACAATAGTAAAAATTGTAAAGAAAAAAATTATCTACAATTGACTGACATCATAACACCTTCTAATCAAGGATCTTAGCCTCTACTTGAAACTCTTTGCAAGTCCATCAAAGCTCTCATTCTTGATTATGCCAAGATGAAGCCTGCATGGAAAATAAAATCATTAAGCTTCAATCTCTCTCTCCTTTTTCTCCTCTTTCTTCTCCAAATTATATTAAATACATATACATACTATATATACGGAATTGGAAGATGACAAGATAATGAAAATACAGTTCAAAACCATCCAAATGAAACACGCTAACAATAATCAGCATGTAAGTTAAAAATTAAGATGACAAGGTTAAGAGCTTGCCTTGAAGGAACTGGAAGAAACTCCCAATCTGAGCTATCATTTCTTACATATAAATCCATGAGAATGTTTTGAGTCCCTGCGTTATGAAATTCTAACTTTAAAATGTATAAAACTTAAGACATTTATAGTACCGGCTTCACAAACGTTTTCCAAAACCAATAAGTTGAAATTTGAAAGCATCAATTCTTCTTGAGAAGAATCTCATTGTCGATCCCCATGATTTTGAACCAAAGATATCTCTAGCACCTTCAGAATATCAAAAGAATGAGTTTAGGTTGCGTCATGAACCGTTTAAACTACTTGCAAGAGTAAAAGAAAACAGATTCATTCTTTACCTTCTTGTTAAAATAACTAGAACCAAATTGGGTGGGTGGGGGTTTGGGGGTTGTAATTGCGAAAAGATGCTTAAAGGAGGAAACATAAGTTCTCGTGAAAAGAAAACAATAAGAGCATAAAGATAGAAGAAATACTCCCGACTAACAGGCATAGTGATATAGTGTTGAGGATAGGAATTCATGTAATAGGTGGGACTAGTCTTCATAACTTATTTATGAAATAATATTATGAAACAAACGTAAATATTAACAGCAACGCCAAGGGTTTTGTGTGATGTGAAATTCATTTGTTCGTTGTCGAGTGATAGAGAAGGTTTATTGTAGCCTATTCACGATATGTCATATTTCTAACTCTTATCTAAGCAATTTCTCACTAGTAGCTAACCGCTATATCTTAAAGAACCTTCAACTTTCATAATAAAGACCCAAGGAGTATAATGGCACAAAAAAGGCCAACCTAATGAGCTTTATGCCAACCTAATGAGCTTTAGAATCAAAATTCAACACAATAAAAAGGCACATAAACATTCAAACATCAACCATGCCTCATCTCTAACAATTCTAATCCAAAGGGGGAAGGTTTTTAGCAAAGTCAAAAATACCACCACAAAAGGAACCAGTGTGGCTAGTTTCTTAAAGTTGTTTGCCTTTTCCATGTAGCTCTTTCTTCCTCTGGTAATCTTTACAGTGCCAAATAACCGGAAAAAATGAGTTCGGTTAAAATACGAGGCCTGAAATAAGGACATAGCAACACACATTTGTATGATCATATAACTGTTTTTCGCAAACAAAAAATACCTTGCCATATTAAGAATTGGGCACAACGAAAGTCTCGAGAAAATGACGACCCTACATTAGTTTTAGCAACATCAAGTGGAAGCCACGAAAAATAAAACGCCTAAAAGTGAGACGCTATTAGAAACTATTAATTTTAACATAAACAAGAAGATTCAAACATATATTATTACGATTATAGTGGACGAGGAAAAAAGTCAGTGAGCTTCTAAAATCAAAGGAGGTATAATGCAAATAATTGTGCTTTTAGCAGTTTGAGACTCCCCTCTGCGAGCAATATAATGCAATAGTGTACGCTTCATGACTCTGCCACATTCACACAACCAGCATAGTCTAAAAGCTTATTCCACACATGCAATTCATTTCATAATTTTCATAAAATAGAGAAAAAAATAACTATAAAATTGAGGACGTAATGCGAGCTAATCGATTCAAATCAAATCTGACTAATAGTACGACATTTGCTTTGTCGAATGCAAATCTAATGCATGATATGAACATTTAGAGCTGGTTAAGTTAGCAGTAGCAAGACATGCACATCCTTTTCAAGAGGAAGAAAAGAGAAACCAGTCCTTGATTACTTAATTATTAATACTTGGAATGCTATATGACCTTTCATTGCAGTATTTCCTTTTGCAAAGCTATGTTCTTTAAATTTCTCAAAAAAAAACATACACAAATGAAATTCAAAGAATTTTTTTAAATTAAAGCGTGAAATAGAGTTTACTTAGCTCCATGAATTGTACTTGGATATTTGAACTACCCTATATCAACTGAAAAAGAATCCAAACTCAAAAACTCAGAGACATTCCCCTGCACTTGGAAGTATTCATATGTCACTTTCCTTTGAAATAAACTGAAACATAACTAATTCAAAAGAGAAGAAAATAAACACCCAATTTATTCTAGCAAAATTCCTAGGAACTTCTAATATACTATCAAATTTAAATTGAAAAAGATACCTGTTGCAGTGTTCCTCTCTGCTTAGACGAGATCTGTAGTCGATGTAATTACGGATGGAAAATAGGTTCGCCAATCAATATGACGAGTGGAAGCAGGCAAAGCCGTGGAAAAAAAGCCATAGACAGCATCAAGCAGCCGAGAAGCCAAAGCGGGAAAGAAATAATTTATGAAAGCGAGAGGAACTCTGGAAATGTAATGGCAATAGCGAATCACAGATAAGGTTAGGTTAGTCAGAAATTAGAAATGGGGTCGAGAAAATAAAATCTGGAAATCGAAAGTTGGGTTATGGATGTTTCTTACAAAATTCTAAACCGAAAATTTAAGTCAGATTTCAAACAAATTAAATCCGGATAGTGAGCCCACTTTTAAAAAAAATAAAAACCAAGATTCCGCCTAGAAAGACTTTTGTAGACGGTTTTTCCGCCTAGCAAGATTCTTTCTAGGCGGAATATCCTAAACGGAAATATTGGTTATTGTCCACATCCTAGCGGAAAATTTTTCGTCTAGGATATTCCGTCTAGAATGCTTCGATTTTTACTAGTATTAAGCAAAAGGTAAAAAACTAGAATTTAAATTCAAACAAACTTCTAATCCTACTACAAGTACTCTATCCTTCTAGATTAAAAGTCTTACTAAATCCAAAATTAAACTTTAAAATTTAAAATCTAACTAAATAAAATCTAAAATCCTAATAAAATGCAAAACTGTACAATTTGAAATTCAAACAACTCTATCTATAGAGTCTTTAAATTTTTCTTGCATCACTAGTCATGCATATTTTTAAAATAAACTGTTATATTCGTATTAGTGCTACTAACATTTAGGTAAAAGTATCATATACTAGTTATATTTGTAGTTTTACCCCAGTGACAAAAGTTTCTAGATCCTACCATGTGTACTACTAAATTCAACCTTGTTAATACAATTTTTGTTTATCCCCAAATTGAGGTGGAACTGAAGGAAAGAAAATCCGTTTAACTCCTAGATGCTCCCCTCCTCCTCTTTCACTTCCCGTGTCAATTAATTTTTTCAAACATTCCTTTTAGTTAATTCGCAATACCCTCTAAACACTGGCACTATAATTTTATTTATTTATTAGCTAACTAATAAATTCTAAATTTTACATTTAATAGATTTGTTTAGATAAATTCCTTATGTGATTACTTACATCCTGTTTGGTGAGTATAGGTGAAGGGTAGTTAGGGAAAACAATTCACCCCGTTTGAGAATCTTTTAATGGGGTGAAATTTCATCCTTGTACTACCAAGGGCGGATCTACAGTCGGGGCAGTGGGATCAACTGGCCCTGTAAAAAATATACTTAGTATTGAACCTCTATGTCCAGGGCGGATCTATAATGGGGTCGATGCCCCGCTGACCCCGTAAGAAATATACTTAGTATTGAACCTCTATGTCAATTTGAATAAATTGAAGAGGACAGTTTTCTATGATGGGGTTTTATTGGGGAAAAAAACTTTGATATTTGGTGTTTCTAATAAAAGCTTTGATTTGATCTTTTTTGTCTTATTTAGCTAGGAATGGTAGAAGTCGTCACATTGGTAGTTTTTCTTTTCTTTTCTTTTCTTTTTTTTCATATTTTGATAGAAGCCAATGGGTGATCAAGTGATAGGTTGAATTATGTTTGAGCATAGGATCAATGGCTAGGATTCAACTGATAAGTATATAAAACTAAGAATTATCTTCATTAGATAATTATAATGAAATCTCAACCTATATATTTATCGGGTTAAAATTTTATCTTGTACTATAGCTTTTAAAAATAAAAACAAGAATTTAAATTGGGCGCCCAAGAGGTCACTCTCCAAAGCATACATTTCTGAGGCCTGCCGATTCTCGTCACAGCCAAAAGCCATAAAAACTAGAATTTAAATTCAAACAAACTTCTAATCCTACTACAAGTACTCTATCCTTCTAGATTAAAAGTCTTACTAAATCCAAAAATTAAACTTTAAAATTTAAAATCTAACTAAATAAAATCTAAAATCCTAATAAAATGCAAAACTGTACAATTTGAAATTCAAACAACTCTATCTATAGAGTCTTTAAATTTTTCTTGCATCACTAGTCATGCATATTTTTAAAATAAACTGTTATATTCATTATTAGTGCTACTAACATTTAGGTAAAAGTATCATATACTAGTTATATTTGTAGTTTTACCCCAAAGGACAAAAGTTTCTAGATCCGCCCATGTGTACTACTAAATTCAACCTTGTTAATACAATTTTTGTTTATCCCCAAATTGAGGTGGAACTGAAGGGAAAGAAAATCCGTTTAACTCCTAGATGCTCCCCCCTCCTCCTCTTTCACTTCCCGTGTCAATTAATTTTTTCAAACATTCCTTTTAGTTAATTCGCAATACCCTCTAAACACTGGCACTATAATTTTATTTATTTATTAGCTAACTAATAAATTCTAAATTTTACATTTTGAAATTTAGAGTCTTTCTAGTGAGTGCCTATAGACACCTCTTAAGAGGAAGAAAGAGGAAGGACCCCGAAATATTTCTCATTTATAATTTATTCCTTCTCTCTAATCTTCTATCTCTCTCCTCCTTTAACCAATATCCATGGAGATCAAGTAGAAAAACCCTTTGAAAAATATATATCACCTCTTCTGCTTAATGATGCATTTATTGCTTTTTGACCAAAATGCCCTCAAATTCCTACTCTCTTTTTATCATTAAGTATTATGCTTCGTTCTATTTAGAGTTAGAACTTAGACTTTTAATGCCATCACGCTTTTTCTCCTGCTCTTCATCCCATCTCATCTTTACGTGAACTTTTTCAATGCCTCTTAATAAGTTTTATAAAGATAGGAACTTTTTCAATGCCTCTTAATAAGTTTTATAAAGATAGAAAATACATTTAAAGCATTAAGTCAAGCAGTTTTCAAAATTTAACCCCTCTAGTTATAATCTCATAGTTAATTTTTTTAAGATAAATCTCAAAACGGAAATCGTAGGCTTAGTATAATCAATTGTAAATGATTATATAATTTTCAAAAAGAAAGAAGTTTTGAATTAAAACAGTTCATAAATTTTTCTTTATATTAGAGGTCTATTTATTATTTAGAGAAATTTGCTAACAAGGTTGTGAAAGAAGGTTCATAATCAACTAACAACTATAGGGAAAATTTGCTACTATGATGGCTATATTTTAAGGGCATTCCTCAAAATTCATCCAAATAAACAAAAATCTTATATAACTTTGAATAATAAGATTGTTTTCATCTAAAGGATGGTAATAGAGAGTTATTTTCGTCAAAAGCACAACAAGATGCATACTTAACAATAGGAGGGAGTAGATGTAGATGTAATTCAGCCATGTGAATTCAGGTTTTTGTGATCAATTGTTAAATGGAGAATGTTTTCTAATTCTAATGATTATTTAGAGTGTTTTCTGAAATTCACCATTACTAATGAATAAGGTTAATGACATTGTCTAATTGGTTGTTTCCTTGTTATTATCACTAATGGTACTAATAAATCTAAAATACTGTTCAGCCTAGGGATCCCCGTGCCTTGCCCGGAGTTTCCTTGTAAAAACAAAAGAAAGAAAGAAAGAAAAGAAAAATCTAAAATGATGAGATTCCTAAAGTATGGCCTTATTTGGTCCCCACATGCTAAGTTGAAAGTGCAAGTACAAAACAAACTACATGGCAACCTCAAAGTAGACCGCCATTGCTATTTAAAAGTCTCATCCTTATCAAGCTTTTATTTTATGGATGAAAAATACTAGATTGCACGCAACTCCTCTACAATATTATGTACACAACTATAAGAACATAATCAAAAGAAAAATACACCTTTTGAATAGAAAAGAGAAAAAGCGAATTTGCGTGGTTGTTATTGGCCATAGCTTTGTGCAATGAGACAAATTGGTTGCATAATTTGGATATCGTATGATCTCTTTTGAGTTGTCATACTGTCATCCAGCTCTTAAAATCAGAAAATGGGTCTCAACGGAATAGAATAAGGAAGGGTCTCAATGAAATAAAGTGACAAATTATATACTCCCTTTAAAAGCATAAGTTCGAGAAAAGTTTTCCGTGGTTAATATTATCTTTTACTATTTTGAATATTTTATTTAAATTTTAATTTATCCTAATCCTAATTATATCTTATATTAATCCCACGTGAACTACTTGTAGCTTAACAATTTAAAAAATAAGATTAATAAAATACATTAAACACTATTTTGAATATTTCATTTAAATCTATCCTAATACTAATTATATTCTATCCTAATCTCCGTGAACTATTTATAGCTCAACAATTTAAAAAATAAGATTAAGAAATCATATGTAGCTAACATATTATAATATATGAAGTATTAAAAAACCAAAAGTTTAAATTGCACAAAATACACTTAAAAGTTTAAAATTACACAAAACACCCTGACTTTTAAAACTTACATGAAATTTGGAAATAGCAACAGCCCCAAAGAATTTAAAGTTTGCAATTAACACCCTCAACATTTCAAAATAGTAGAAACAACCTTAAAAGTTTAAATTATAAAAAAGCACCCTAAAATTCTAAAATTTTAAAACTTGCAAACAATATAGATGAATTCAATGGAATACCATAAGACACTTGAAAATTTAAAATTTATAAAAATAACCTCAAAGTTACAAAATTACAAAATTACAAAAGCTCCCTTTAAAAGTTAAAAATGTAAAAATCTGAAATTTTAAAACTTATAACCAATTACATATCAAACTGAAAATTATCGACATATACCTAAAAATTCAAATTTTGTAAAACCACACAAAGTTTCAATAATTGTAAAAACACCTTAAAATTTGAGTTGCAAGACATATCCTAATATTTAAAACTTACCACCAACACGAAACATGGAAACTACAAGCACCCAACTTAAAATTTAAAACTTTTAAAAATACTATCAAAGTTCAAAATTGCAAAACCCACCCTCAAAAGTTTAAAATCACAAAAGGCGAAATTTCAAACTTGGCAAAGAAAAAGTAATTATTTGATATTCTTTTATTAAGATATATAAATTTAACTTCCAATTTAAAGTTTACTATCCCTTTTCAAAGATCTAAAAATAGTCTAAATTGATGCTAGTAAATAAATAGCAATAATAATAGATTAAAATATCCAGTTAAGGAATAAAAATTTAAAAATATATTATAGATAAAAATTAATGTCACTATATGAATTAAAGAAACCGCATATAATTTTACTAATAATATTAATTGATAGAAGACTAAACTACATAAAAATGAGAAAGACTATAATATAATAGCTTAGTATTAATTGATTATAATGTATAAAGATTAATCTCGATGCTAATAATATTTATAAGGTAAAAAATACAATGAGTTATGTATGAAGAAACTATCAAATAGTTCGGAGATATCATTCAAAAGAATCAAGCTATTTTCATTTCAAATAGAGAAGTGAAGGAAATAAACCCAAAATTTGAAAATGTTCATGAGTCACTTGAATTGACATTGACAAAAGGCATATTTATCAAAGAAGCACCGACTGAGTTCCCCTTGAAGAAGCATTCTCTATGGAAGATACAAGAAAAAGTAGTAAGTATTTATAAATTTTCATATTTTATTCTTCAAATACTAAACGAATTGTAAACTTAATATAAAATTTCATACAAATAATCTTGCAATAAAAACTAAAGTGAAGTTTGTAACATCCCGGCTCAAAAAGTATCTGAAAATTCAACAAAATTCTCCTCATTTTAATAACCACATATTAAGTCCCAGAATCTTACAAAGTTGACAGCAGAGTCTATGCAGAATACCTTCATAGAGAAAAGCCGCTATGAAAACGCTTAACTACTACAAAGCCATAAGGTCTTGTTTCTATTACTTGAAAGATGCTCTATAGAACTATCCTTAACACTCCACATCTAAAAGTCGCTTGGTCTAAAAGGTTCCTTACTTTAGCTCTGGTCACTGTCTGCGAACAAATGCAGCCACAAAAATAGGTGGTGAGCGAAAACGCCCAGTAGGTAACTCAAAAGAAAATTAGGGAATGCATCAGCAGAGATATCAAATATAGAGAAATACTGAGATATCAAATATAGAGAAATACTGAGATATTCAAATATGAGAACTGAAATCTAAAAAGTATCAATTAATCGACAACCATGCTTTATTTACAGGATTCTGAGTTGTTCCCGATTACGGGACTATATCACACGCATGCCTTTAATTATTTGCCCACCGGTGAAGTGTTACTTCACACGGACTCTGGTTCCACCGAAATAGAGCATGAAAGAAAAGGACAAACAATTATACGAGCATCATTTCTCAGCGAGATCTCATCAGATGTTACTGACAAGCATTATTCATCATTTAAAAGAGACTGTGTCCAATAACACCAATCAACAAGCACAGAGTATCAATCAATAGAATTTCAGATATGGAAATTCATAAGACATGAAAATCCAACAGAATGATACAAAACAAGGGACTTTTACCAACCGGATGTCCGAGTAGAGTTCTTGATTCTAACGCCCACATCTGATATTGGGAATCCTACACGTTTACATCATACATTATAGTTAACTAATTGATTAGAATTTTATAATGATAGGGATTCTACTTATTTCGGTTATTTAAAAAATTTCCAAAATACATAATCCAATATATTTTGTGTAAATCTCAGAAACAACCAAATATTTCATTAAATATATTTTTCTAATGATATTTTAATTATTTACAGTTTTAAAAACTTACCAAAATACTAAAATCGAAATAATTCCTTATTCGGTTGATTTATAATTATTTAAATAATTTTGGAAAGTTGTTAAAAAATCTCTAACAAATTACTAAATTAATTTTCTGATTTGATATTTAAAAATTATCTTGGTATGTGTTTGAAAATATCGGATTGTTTAAAACCTAAAACCGAAATCTATAATTACCTTCTATTTTCAATTTTGTAAATTACCAAAATTTTAAAAATGATAAAATTAGTGATTCAATACAATTAAAATTAGTTAAATAGTTTTGGTAAGTTATTTAAAAATATCTAACTAATTAACCAAATATACTCATAGTTAAATTTTCTTTAGAATACAATAATGAAAGGTATTTTAATTAGTTCGGTTTTTAAAAACTTACCAAAAATATATAAACCAATATAACTTGTGTAAATCTCGAAAACTTTAACCAAGTCTTTTGTTAAATAGATTTTCCTAATGATACTTTAGTTATTTTGATTTTAAAAACTTACCAAAATTCACAAACCGAAATAATTAGTGATTTGGTTGATTTATAATTAGTTAAATAAATTTGGTAAGTTGTTAAAAAATCTCTAAATAATTACTAAATAATTTTCAGATTTGATTATTTAGAATAATATCTTGGTATGTTTTTGTAAATATCGGATTTTAAAAATTTAAACCGAAAGTACTTTTTATAAATTGCCAAAAATTAAATACGGAAATAATTAGTGATTTCAGTTTAATTAAAATTTGCTAAATAATTTTGCCAAGTTATCTAAACAATATCTATCTAATTAACATATTATACTTTTCTTAATCATGATATAGAATTACCAAATATATTTTTGATGAGATTTGGTAAATAATTTCGTTTTACGTTAAAAAGGATTGTAACATGATATATTTTTGCTTAAATTGAAATATCTTAAATAACCAAAATCTATCAAATCTCTAAAAATTACTAAAATGATTAACAGATTTTATTATTTAGAATAATATCTTGGTATATTTTTGTAAATATCGGTTTTGGAAAACAATTATCCTAAATCAATAATTACCGAATATTACATTTTTTATAAATTACCAAAAATTTAAAACAGAAATAATTAGTGATATCAGTTTATTTAAAATTAGCTAAATAGTTTTGTCAAGTTATATAAACAATATCTATCTAATTAACATATTATACTTTTCTTAATCATGATATAGAATTACCAAATATATTTTTGATGAGATTTGGTAAATAATTTCGTTTTACGTTAAAAAGGATTGTAACATGATATATTTTTGCTTAAATTGAAATATCTTAAATAACCAAAATCTATCAAATCTCTAAAAATTACTAAAATAATTAACAGATTTTATTATTTAGAATAATATCTTGGTATATTTTTGTAAATATCGGTTTTGGAAAACAATTATCCTAAATCAATAATTACCGAATATTACATTTTTTATAAATTACCAAAAATTTAAAACAGAAATAATTAGTGATATCAGTTTATTTAAAATTAGCTAAATAGTTTTGTCAAGTTATATAAACAATATCTATCTAATTAATAGAATTTACTTTTCTTAATCATGATGATATATAATTACCAAATATAGTTTTGGTAAGTTTTGGTAAATAATTTTGGTTTATGTTAAAAAGGATGGTAACATGATATATTTTTGCTTAAATTGAAATATCTTAAATAACCAAAATCTATCAAATCTCTAAAAATTACTAAAATAATTAATTAAATAATTGAAATCAATCAAATCTCTAAAAATTACTAAAATTAACAACATAATCCGATATTAGTGATTTCAGTTTATTTAAAATTAGCTAAATAGTTTTGTTAAGTTATTTAAACAATATCTATCTAATTAACATATTATACTTTTCTTAATAATGATATATAATTACCAAATATAGTTTTGGTAAGTTTTGGTAAATATTTTCGGATTATGTTAAAAAGGATGGTAACATGATATATTTTTGCTTAAATTGAAATATCTTAAATAACCAAAATCTATCAAATCTCTAAAAATTACTAAAATAATTAATTAAATAATTGAAATCAATCAAATCTCTAAAAATTACTAAAATTAACAACATAATCCGATATTAGTGATTTCAGTTTATTTAAAATTAGCTAAATAGTTTTGTTAAGTTATTTAAACAATATCTATCTAATTAACATATTATACTTTTCTTAATAATGATATATAATTACCAAATATAGTTTTGGTAAGTTTTGATAAATAATTTCGGTTTATGTTAAAAATCATGGTAACATGATATATTTTTGGTTAAATTGAAATATCTAAAAACTGAAATCTATCTATTTAAATATATAATTACTTTTTTATTCATGGGATTTTAACAAATCATCGAATATTCTAAATAGATATTTCGGTTAATTTAGTTAAATAGATAATGATATATAATTACCAAATATAGTTGTATTAAGTTTTGGTAAATAATTTTGGTTTATGTTAAAAAGGATGGTAACATGATATATTTTTGGTTAAATTGAATTATCTTAAAACCGAAATCTATCTATTTTATATATTAAATTACTTTTTGTAATCATGTGATTTTAATAAATCACGAATATTACAAATATTTATTTCGGTAACATTAGTTAAATAGGTTAATAGATTAGGTCTAATTATTATTTTAAATATTTCGGTTTACTACCTAAGTAATTTGATATGTTCCCATTTTCAATTATTTTCCAAACTTATTAAGAATTTTGAAATAAATTAATTACAAAATTTACCTAAAATAGTAATTATGAGATTAAGGAATATAGAAATTAATTATAAATTTACTTTTTTATTTTTAAAATATATATATAATTAATTTTATTCGTAATTTTAATTTTCAGAATTTTTGAAATTAATTTTATTAAGTTACCAATCACTTTTTCTCAAGTTTTTCTTTTTAAATTTATTTAAATTATTTTTGGAATATAAATATTTTTTTTGGTTTGTCTTTAAAAATGATTCGATTTCAAATAAAGATTTTTATTTGGATAAAAATATTTTATAAATATTTTACAACAACTAAGATAAAATTTTGATTATTTACAATTAAATAATATTAGTTTTGCCAAAATTTTATGTAATTCCTTAAAAATTTAAAACAATTATACTATATAATTGGTAGTTAGTTTTACCATTTCTGTTCTAAAAACTTATTTACAAGTTAATTTTTACTAATTTAAATGCAATTTTATTTTAATACATCTCACTTAAAGATTTTCGGTATATTTATATTTTTTACAATTGTTCTAATTATTTCAATTTATTTACAATATTTTCTAATATTTTGTGAATATTGGAAATAATTAGAAATAAAATATAACAAAATAATATATAAGTAATAAATTGATTTTTATATTTAAAATATATTATTTTAATTAATTACTAAAGATTTGTAAATAGATATTTAGAATTTTCAAAAATCATATTTATATTATATATATATATATATATATATATATATATATATATATATATATATATATATATATATATATATATATATATATATATTAGCATTTAAATATTTATTTTCTGTCTTCTGAATTAATTTAGAAATTAAAAATTTTCCTAAATAAAATAGTTTCCAATTTTGCAATTTAACTATATCTGGATAATTGAATTCATGTTAAATTATTTTGTGGATATTTTATCGGGATGTTTGGACAAAATAATAAAATGGCAGCATACAAGCTATTAATTGATCTTCGGCATTAGATGAAAAGCGATGTCATCTTGAAAGGAAGAATCACTTCGAATATGGGAAGGAACAAGAAATCTTGTAATATCATCTGGAATTGACTTTATTCTCCTTGATAATGAGGTACATTTAAATTTTTATATATAATTGTTGTTTGTGATTTTAAATATTTAACATTTAGTTTAATTATGACATGTTCTATCAAATTTTAAACGAACACTCATGTACATGGTTTTACCGTAAGAATGATGCAATCTGGTAGAAAAATTAATACAAGAAGGAAAAATTCATATTTTCTCAAGCGTTAAGATTATTCTTTACAAGTAAGATGTACAAACCGGTGAGCACTCAAGTATCTATTCATTTGTGTTATCATTACAAACATCAAGGTTTTAGAGGATGATGACGCTGATATAGAAAAACACAAATTCAAATTTTGCCTACGGAGAGATTGAATCAAGAATCGATTCAAAAGAATTTCTTATAGGTATGTATTAAATTTATATTCCTCAATATTTATCATGTATGTCAAATTATACTAAATTTTATTTATTTTCTTATATAGATGTGATTGGAATAGTTGATGAAATTTATGCGATTGATAGCATGGGCAGGAATGGAAAAAAAGTTTTGTTTAGAAAAGCTTTACAATGCATGATAACGACTAAGTTATGATTTTATTATTGTTTATATCTATACATAAATATATTTTATAACAAAATATTTAATATATTTTTATCTTTATTAGGTTCAATACTATAGCTATAACTTTGTGGGAAGATTTAGCATGTGCTCGGAGGAAAAATTAAAGCGGGAGAATCAAAGCTCATTGGTTATTATTGTGACCGATTTGTTGTACTCTAGATTTAAAGATATGAATTATATATAGAGTTAGCACAAGCCTTATTAACTTAGCCATGAGGGCACCATCCTTTTCTAACCACTCATCTTGCTTTGATCCGTGAAGATATAAAAGCCACTTGAGATTTGTGCATCACAAATCTCAAGACAAGATGATGATAAAAAAAGTTGGTGCATCACTATTCATTATGAACTTAAGTTCATATTTGTCTCTCTCTCTCTCTCTCTCTCTCTATATATATATATATATATATATATATATATATATATATATATATATATATATATATATATATATATATATATATATATATATATATATATATATATATATATATATATATATATATATATATATTATATATATATATATATATATATATATATATATATATATATATATATATATATATATATATATATATATATATATATATATATATATATATATTATATATAAAGAAGGCCTTATGAACTTGTTGAAATGATATTACAGACCAACTTTTCTAACCACTCATCTTGTTTTGGGATCCGTGAAGATAAAAGGCCACTTTGAGATTTGTGCATCACAAATCTCAAGGCAGATGAGTGGATAAAAGTATACACTACTATTCATTATGAACTTAAGTCTACAGAGCCTTACTCTCTATATATATATGTGTGTGTGTGATAATATATATATATATATATATATATATGAGAAGGCTCTATGAACTTAAGTTCATAATGAATAGTGGTGCTTAGACTTTTCTAACCACTCATCTTGCTTTGGATCCGTGAAAGATATAAAGTTCACTTTGAGATTTGTGCATCACAAATCTCAAGACAAGATGAGTGGATAAAAGTTGGTGCATCACTCATTATGAACTTAAGTTCATAGAGCCTCTCTTCCTCTCTCTCTCTTATATATATATATATATATATATATATATATATATATATATATATATATATATATATATATATATATATATATATATATATATATATATATATATATATATATATATATATATATATATATATATATATATATATATATATATATATATATATATATATATATATATATATATATATATATATATATATATATATATATATATATATATATATATATATATATATATAATAGTAGAGAAGGTTTTATGACCTGAAATGACAGGTAATTAACTCATCTTATTTGGGATCAGGAAGATATAGCAATAACTTTGAGATTTGTGCATCACAAATCTCAAGGCAAGATGAGTGGATAAAAGTTGGTACACCACTATTCATTATGAACTTAAGTTCATAGAGCCTTTACTCTCTCTCTATATATATATGTGTGTGTGTGTGTGTGTGTGTGTGTGTGTGTGTGTGTGTGTATACAAGATACATACATATATATGTATATATATATATATATATATATATATATATATATATATATATATATATATATATCAGAGGCTCCTATAAACTTAAGTTGATAGAATAGTATACACCAACTTTTATATCCATTGATGTTGCCTTGGGATTAAGTGAAATCAAGAGATGCACAAATCTCAAAGTGGGCTTTATATATCTTTCACGGATCCCAGTAACATCAATGGATAGAAAGTTCAGTGTATAACTATTTAGAGAATTAGTTGATTCCATTTGTAAAACTTAGAAATTACACTTTTGGTTCTAGAGTTACAAAAAAATTTAAATAACTCTCACAAACTTCGAGCAGAAGACACTACAAGTGTAGATCTCTTATTTTAGTGGGACTTTGCAATGTAGGGGCGTGTCATCCGTGGACCCTACCGGCGTGATCGTCGAATCGGCGGGGTTTAGTTGATGCCGCAAAGGAAACAAGAACTAGCAGAAATGTAAGATATCTACTCTTCAAGAATAAGTCAAAGCTTAAACTAGGAATCTCCGTGTGGATCGTGTTCTTGAACTCGGAGAAGCTTGGATCTCGATTGCCCTTTAGATGGCCAGATATACTTACAGTGGGAGTAGGAGGTATTTATAGATTTTTGGAAGCGTGCCCTCTAGAAACACAGGTGTTATAAGTGCTTGACATTTATAGTTTAGCTTGGCATTTCATTTATCTCGCCAAGCGCCTTTCGCTCGCGGCGAAGCGGTGTCAGCTACCTACATTGCTGGCCCGAGGAAGCAATATGGGCACTTTCCTTCGCTTGCGGCGATGTGATCCCTCATTTGTTATACGGTTTTATTTGCTTTTTAGGCACGATTAAATGCCTAAAATCCGCCTAGTGAAACCGCCATTAAAATCTGACGTCTCGGCGTTGATAAAGTCAATGGGCCCATCGGCATTGATTTAGACCCTCTAAGAGCTCGTCAAGGTTATGCCGGCGTTTGGCGAGACACAAATGAAGTCATAGCGAACATCAATAAGCTGGTGGCGAGCACAAATCTCGCTCGTGGCGAAACCAGGAAAGTCTTCATTTCGTGGCGAGGAACCTGTGAGTCACCGCTTATAGCGAGACAAATAGAGTGTCTTAAACTGTGCAGACACATCTTCCCATATGTTGACTTCTTGAGATTTTGTAGCGTTGTCGCCGATCTTCTCATAATTTAGTCATATTTGAGGTTCTTGACTTTTTGATCTCTGATGACTATTCCCTATACACTTAAGTTTATAGGAGCCTTGCTCTATATATATATATATATATATATATATATAGAGAGAGAGAGAGCAAGGCTCCTATGAACTTAAGTTCATAATGAATAGTGGTGCACAACTTTTTATCCACTCATCTTGTCTTGAGATTTGTGATGCACAAATCTCAAAGTGGAAACTTATATCTTTCCACGGATCCCAGCAAGATGGTGGTTTGCAACAATTCTTTCCATATAATAAGTTAATAAACTTACTCTATATATATATATATATATATATATATATATATATATATATATATATATATATATATATATAGAGTAAGACTCTATGAACTTAAGTTAATAATGAATAGTGGTCACCAACTTTTTATATCTCAATCTTTGTCTTGAGATTTGTGATGCACAAATCTCAAGTGGCTTTATATCTTTCGGGATCCCAAGCAACATGAGTGGTTAGAAAAAGTTAGTCTTTATGTCATATGAAGCTTTTAAGTTAAATAATATATTATATAATAATAATATATAATAATATAAATATGTACCTATTTATATACTCATATATATATATATCATATGTATAATATGTAATATATATTTAATGTATGTATATAATATTACTAATAATAATTGATAGAAGACTAAACTACATAAACTGATAAAAGACTATAATATAATAGCTTAGTATTAATTGATTATAATGTATAAAGATTAATCTCGATGCTAATAATATTTATAAGGTAAAAAATACAATGAGTTATGTATGAAGAAACTATCAAATAGTTCGAGATATCATTCAAAAGAATCAAGCTATTTTCATTTCAAATAGAGAAGTGAAGGAAATAAACCCAAAATTTGAAAATGTTCATGAGTCACTTGAATTGACATTGACAAAAGGCATATTTATCAAAGAAGCACCGATCGAGTTCCCTTGAAGAAGCATTCTCTATGGAAGATACAAGAAAAGTAGTAAGTATTTATAAATTTTCATATTTTATTCTTCAAATACTAAACTAATCGTAAACTTAATATAAAATTTCATACAAATAATCTTGCAATAAAAACTAAAGTGAAGTTTGTAACATCCCTACCAAAAAGTATCGAAAATTCAACAAAATTCTCCTCATTTTAATAACCACATATTAAGTCCCGTAATCTTACAAAGTTGACAAAGAGAGTCTATGCGAATACCTTCATAGAGAAAAGCCGCTATGAAAACGCTTAACTACTACAAAGCCATAAGGTCTTGTTTCTATTACTTGAAAGATGCTCAGAACTATCCTTAACACTCCACATCTAAAAGTCGCTGGTCTAAAAGGTTCCTTACTTTAGTTTCAGTCCGCTCATGAACAAATGCACCACACAAAATAGGTGGTGAGCTAAAACGCCAAGAGGTAACTCAAAAGAAAATAGGGAATGCATCAGAGATATCAAATATAGAGAAATATCGAGATATCAAATATAGAGAAATACTGAGATATTCAAATATGAGAACTGAAATCTAAAAGTATCAATTAACACAACCATGCTTTATTTACAGGATTCTGAGTTGTTCCCGATTACGGGACTATATCACACGATGCCTTTAATTATTTGCCCACCGGTGAAGTGTTACTTCATACTGCACTGTTCCACCGAAATAGAGCATGAAAGAAAAGGACAAACAATTATATCATCATCGAGATCTCATCGATGTTATTGACAAGCATTATTCATCATTTAAAAGAGACTGTGTCCAATAACACCAATCAACAAGCATGAGTATCAATCAATAGAATTTCGGATATGGAAATTCATAAGACATGAAAATCCAACGAATGATACAAAACAAGGAGTTGTTACTCACCGGATGTCCGAGTAGAGTTCTTGATTCTAACGCCACATCCGATATTGGGAATCCTACACGTTTACATCATACATTATAGTTAACTAATTGATTAGAATTTTATAATGATAGGGATTCTACTTATTTCGGTTATTTAAAAAATTTCAAAAATACATAATCCAATATATTTTGTGTAAATCTCAGAAACAACCAAATATTTCATTAAATATATTTTTCTAATGATATTTTAATTATTTACAGTTTTAAAAACTTACCAAAAATACTAAAATCGAAATAATTCCTTATTCGGTTGATTTATAATTATTTAAATAATTTTGGAAAGTTGTTAAAAAATCTCTAACAAATTACTAAATTAATTTTCTGATTTGATATTTAAAAATTATCTTGGTATGTGTTTGAAAATATCGATTGTTTAAAACCTAAAACCGAAATCTATAATTACCTTCTATTTTCAATTTTGTAAATTACCAAAATTTTAAAAATGATAAAATTAGTGATTCAATACAATTAAAATTAGTTAAATAGTTTTGGTAAGTTATTTAAAAATATCTAACTAATTAACCAAATATACTCATAGTTAAATTTTCTTTAGAATACAATAATGAAAGGTATTTTAATTAGTTCGTTTTAAAAACTTACCAAAAATATATAAACCAATATAACTTGTGTAAATCTCGAAAACTTTAACCAAGTCTTTTGTTAAATAGATTTTCCTAATGATACTTTAGTTATTTTGATTTTAAAAACTTACCAAAAATTCACAAACCGAAATAATTAGTGATTTGGTTGATTTATAATTAGTTAAATAAATTTGGTAAGTTGTTAAAAAATCTCTAAATAATTACTAAAATAATTTTCAGATTTGATTATTTAGAATAATATCTTGGTATGTTTTTGTAAATATCGGATTTTAAAAAATTTAAACCGAAAGTACTTTTTATAAATTGCCAAAAATTAAATACGAAATAATTAGTGATTTCAGTTTAATTAAAATTTGCTAAATAATTTTGCCAAGTTATCTAAACAATATCTATCTAATTAACATATTATACTTTTCTTAATCATGATATAGAATTACCAAATATATTTTTGATGAGATTTGGTAAATAATTTCGTTTTACGTTAAAAAGGATTGTAACATGATATATTTTTGCTTAAATTGAAATATCTTAAATAACCGAAATCTATCAAATCTCTAAAAATTACTAAAATGATTAACAGATTTTATTATTTAGAATAATATCTTGGTATATTTTTGTAAATATCGGTTTTTGGAAAACAATTATCCTAAATCAATAATTACCGAATATTACATTTTTTATAAATTACCAAAAATTTAAAACAGAAATAATTAGTGATATCAGTTTATTTAAAATTAGCTAAATAGTTTTGTCAAGTTATATAAACAATATCTATCTAATTAATAGAATTTACTTTTCTTAATCATGATGATATATAATTACCAAATATAGTTTTGGTAAGTTTTGTAAATATTTTCGGATTATGTTAAAAAGGATGGTAACATGATATATTTTTGCTTAAATTGAAATATCTTAAATAACCAAAATCTATCAAATCTCTAAAAATTACTAAAATAATTAATTAAATAATTGAAATCAATCAAATCTCTAAAAATTACTAAAATTAACAACATAATCCGATATTAGTGATTTCAGTTTATTTAAAATTAGCTAAATAGTTTTGTTAAGTTATTTAAACAATATCTATCTAATTAACCGAATATACTTTTCTTAATAATGATATATAATTACCAAATATAGTTTTGGTAAGTTTTGATAAATAATTTCGGTTTATGTAAAAAATCATGGTAACATGATATATTTTTGGTTAAATTGAAATATCTAAAAACTGAAATCTATCTATTTAAATATATAATTACTTTTTTATTCATGGGATTTTAACAAATCATCGAATATTCTAAATAGATATTTCGGTTAATTTAGTTAAATAGATAATGATATATAATTACCAAATATAGTTGTATTAAGTTTTGGTAAATAATTTTGGTTTATGTTAAAAAGGATGGTAACATGATATATTTTTGGTTAAATTGAATTATCTTAAAAACTGAAATCTATCTATTTTTATATATTAAATTACTTTTTGTAATCATGTGATTTTAATAAATCACCGAATATTACAAATATTTATTTCGGTAACATTAGTTAAATAGGTTAATAGATTAGGTCTAATTATTATTTTAAATATTTCGGTTTACTACCTAAGTAATTTGATATGTTCCCATTTTCAATTATTTTCCAAACTTATTAAGAATTTTGAAATAAATTAATTACAAAATTTACCTAAAATAGTAATTATGAGATTAAGGAATATAGAAATTAATTATAAATTTATTTTTATTTTTAAAAATATATATATAATTAATTTTATTCGTAATTTTAATTTTCAGAATTTTTGAAATTAATTTTATTAAGTTACCAATCACTTTTTCTCAAGTTTTTCTTTTTAAATTTATTTAAATTATTTTTGGAATATAAATATTTTTTTTGGTTTGTCTTTAAAAATGATTCGATTTCAAATAAAGATTTTTATTTGGATAAAAATATTTTATAAATATTTTTACAACAACTAAGATAAAATTTTGATTATTTACAATTAAATAATATTAGTTTTGCCAAAATTTTATGTAATTCCTTAAAAATTTAAAACAATTATACTATATAATTGGTAGTTAGTTTTACCATTTCTGTTCTAAAAACTTATTTACAAGTTAATTTTTACTAATTTAAATGCAATTTTATTTTAATACATCTCACTTAAAGATTTTCGGTATATTTATATTTTTTACAATTGTTCTAATTATTTCAATTTATTTACAATATTTTCTAATATTTTGTGAATATTGGAAATAATTAGAAATAAAATATAACAAAATAATATATAAGTAATAAATTGATTTTTATATTTAAAAATATATTATTTTAATTAATTACTAAAGATTTGTAAATAGATATTTAGAATTTTCAAAAATCATATTTATATTATATATATATATATATATATATATATATATATATATATATATATATATATATATATATATATATATATATATATATATATATATTAGCATTTAAATATTTATTTTCTGTCTTCTGAATTAATTTAGAAATTAAAAATTTTCCTAAATAAAATAGTTTCCAATTTTGCAATTTAACTATATACGGATAATTGAATTCATGTTAAATTATTTTGTGGATATTTTATCGGGATGTTTGGACAAAATAATAAAATGGCAGATACAAGCTATTAATTGATCTTCGCGTAGATGAAAACGATGTCATCTTGAAAGGAAGAATCACCTAATATGGGAAGGAACAAACAAGTATTGGAATATCATCCGAATTGACTTTATTCTCCTTGATAATGAGGTACATTTAAATTTTTATATATAATTGTTGTTTGTGATTTTAAATATTTAACATTTAGTTTAATTATGACATGTTCTATCAAATTTTAAACGAACACTCATGTACATGGTTTTACCAAATAGAGCATGAAAGAAAAGGACAAACAATTATATGAGCATCATTTCTCACGAGATCTCATCGATGTTATTGACAAGCATTATTCATCATTTAAAAGAGATCGGTCCAATAACACCAATCAACAAGCACAGTATCAATCAATAGAATTTCAGATATGGAAATTCATAAGACATGAAAATCCAAATGAATGATACAAAACAAGGGAGTTGTTACTCACCGGATGTCCGAGTAGAGTTCTTGATTCTAACGCACATCCGATATTGGGAATCCTACACGTTTACATCATACATTATAGTTAACTAATTGATTAGAATTTTATAATGATAGGGATTCTACTTATTTCGGGTTATTTAAAAATTTCCAAAATACATAATCCAATATATTTTGTGTAAATCTCAGAAACAACCAAATATTTCATTAAATATATTTTTCTAATGATATTTTAATTATTTACAGTTTTTAAAAACTTACCAAAAATACTAAAATCGAAATAATTCCTTATTCGGTTGATTTATAATTATTTAAATAATTTTGGAAAGTTGTTAAAAAATCTCTAACAAATTACTAAATTAATTTTCTGATTTGATATTTAAAAATTATCTTGGTATGTGTTTGAAAATATCGGATTGTTTAAAACCTAAAACCGAAATCTATAATTACCTTCTATTTTCAATTTTGTAAATTACCAAAATTTTAAAAATGATAAAATTAGTGATTCAATACAATTAAAATTAGTTAAATAGTTTTGGTAAGTTATTTAAAAATATCTAACTAATTAACCAAATATACTCATAGTTAAATTTTCTTTAGAATACAATAATGAAAGGTATTTTAATTAGTTCGGTTTTTAAAAACTTACCAAAAATATATAAACCAATATAACTTGTGTAAATCTCGAAAACTTTAACCAAGTCTTTTTGTTAAATAGATTTTCCTAATGATACTTTAGTTATTTTGATTTTTAAAAAACTTACCAAAATTCACAAACCGAAATAATTAGTGATTTGGTTGATTTATAATTAGTTAAATAAATTTGGTAAGTTGTTAAAAATCTCTAAATAATTACTAAATAATTTTCAGATTTGATTATTTAGAATAATATCTTGGTATGTTTTGTAAATATCGGATTTTAAAAATTTAAACCGAAAGTACTTTTTATAAATTGCCAAAATTAAATACGGAAATAATTAGTGATTTCAGTTTAATTAAAATTTGCTAAATAATTTTGCCAAGTTATCTAAACAATATCTATCTAATTAACATATTATACTTTTCTTAATCATGATATAGAATTACCAAATATATTTTTGATGAGATTTGGTAAATAATTTCGTTTTACGCTAAAAAGGATTGTAACATGATATATTTTTGCTTAAATTGAAATATCTTAAATAACCGAAATCTATCAAATCTCTAAAAATTACTAAAATGATTAACAGATTTTATTATTTAGAATAATATCTTGGTATATTTTGTAAATATCGGTTTTTGGAAAACAATTATCCTAAATCAATAATTACCGAATATTACATTTTTTATAAATTACCAAAAATTTAAAACAGAAATAATTAGTGATATCAGTTTATTTAAAATTAGCTAAATAGTTTTGTCAAGTTATATAAACAATATCTATCTAATTAATAGAATTTACTTTTCTTAATCATGATGATATATAATTACCAAATATAGTTTTGGTAAGTTTTGGTAAATATTTTCGATTATGTTAAAAAGGATGGTAACATGATATATTTTTGCTTAAATTGAAATATCTTAAATAACCAAAATCTATCAAATCTCTAAAAATTACTAAAATAATTAATTAAATAATTGAAATCAATCAAATCTCTAAAAATTACTAAAATTAACAACATAATCCGATATTAGTGATTTCAGTTTATTTAAAATTAGCTAAATAGTTTTGTTAAGTTATTTAAACAATATCTATCTAATTAACCGAATATACTTTTCTTAATAATGATATATAATTACCAAATATAGTTTTGGTAAGTTTTGATAAATAATTTCGGTTTATGTTAAAAATCATGGTAACATGATATATTTTTGGTTAAATTGAAATATCTAAAAACTGAAATCTATCTATTTAAATATATAATTACTTTTTTATTCATGGGATTTTAACAAATCATCGAATATTCTAAATAGATATTTCGGTTAATTTAGTTAAATAGATAATGATATATAATTACCAAATATAGTTGTATTAAGTTTTGGTAAATAATTTTGGTTTATGTTAAAAAGGATGGTAACATGATATATTTTTGGTTAAATTGAATTATCTTAAAAACTGAAATCTATCTATTTTTATATATTAAATTACTTTTTGTAATCATGTGATTTTAATAAATCACCGAATATTACAAATATTTATTTCGGTAACATTAGTTAAATAGGTTAATAGATTAGGTCTAATTATTATTTTAAATATTTCGGTTTACTACCTAAGTAATTTGATATGTTCCCATTTTCAATTATTTTCCAAACTTATTAAGAATTTTGAAATAAATTAATTACAAAATTTACCTAAAATAGTAATTATGAGATTAAGGAATATAGAAATTAATTATAAATTTATTTTTTTATTTTTAAATATATATATAATTAATTTTATTCGTAATTTTTAATTTTCAGAATTTTTGAAATTAATTTTATTAAGTTACCAATCACTTTTTCTCAAGTTTTTCTTTTTAAATTTATTTAAATTATTTTTGGAATATAAATATTTTTTTTGGTTTGTCTTTAAAAATGATTCGATTTCAAATAAAGATTTTTATTTGGATAAAAATATTTTATAAATATTTTACAACAACTAAGATAAAATTTTGATTATTTACAATTAAATAATATTAGTTTTGCCAAAATTTTATGTAATTCCTTAAAAATTTAAAACAATTATACTATATAATTGGTAGTTAGTTTTACCATTTCTGTTCTAAAAACTTATTTACAAGTTAATTTTTACTAATTTAAATGCAATTTTATTTTAATACATCTCACTTAAAGATTTTCGGTATATTTATATTTTTTACAATTGTTCTAATTATTTCAATTTATTTACAATATTTTCTAATATTTTGTGAATATTGGAAATAATTAGAAATAAAATATAACAAAATAATATATAAGTAATAAATTGATTTTTATATTTAAAAATATATTATTTTAATTAATTACTAAAGATTTGTAAATAGATATTTAGAATTTTCAAAAATCATATTTATATTATATATATATATATATATATATATATATATATATATATATATATATATATATATATATATATATATATATATATATATATTAGCATTTAAATATTTATTTTCTGTTTCTGAATTAATTTAGAAATTAAAAATTTTCCTAAATAAAATAGTTTCCAATTTTGCAATTTAACTATATACTGGATAATTGAATTCATGTTAAATTATTTTGTGGATATTTTATCAGATGTTTGGACAAAATAATAAAATGGCAGCATACAAGCTATTAATTGATCTTCACAGATGAAAACGATGTCATCTTGAAAGGAAGAATCACTTAATATGGGAAGGAACAAACGCAAGTATTGGAATATCATCCGAATTGACTTTATTCTCCTTGATAATGAGGTACATTTAAATTTTTATATATAATTGTTGTTTGTGATTTTAAATATTTAACATTTAGTTTAATTATGACATGTTCTATCAAATTTTAAACGAACACTCATGTACATGGTTTTACCAGAAGAATGATGCAATACGAATGAAAAAATTAATACAAGAAGGAAAAATTCATATTTTCTCAAACGCTAAGAGTGTTACTGCAAGTAAGATGTACAAACCAAGGAGCACTCCAAGATCTATTCATTTGTGTTATCGCATAAAACATCAAGGTTTTAGAGGATGATGACGGATATAGAAAAACACAAATTCAAATTTCGCTTTACGGAGAGATTGAATCAAGAATCGATTCAAAAGAATTTCTTATAGGTATGTATTAAATTTATATTCCTCAATATTTATCATGTATGTCAAATTATACTAAATTTTATTTATTTTCTTATATAGATGTGATTGGAATAGTTGATGAAATTTATGCATTGATAGCATGGACAGAATGGAAAAAAAGTTTTGTTTAGAAAAGCTTTACAATGCATGATAACGACTAAGTTATGATTTTATTATTGTTTATATCTATGGTTATTATTGTGACCATTTGTTGTACTCTAGATTTAAAGGTATGAATTTTATATTTATATATATATATATATATATATATATATATATATATATATATATATATATATATATATATATATATATATATATATATAATCAGATATACATATACATATAAAGATATATTATATAAATATATACATATACTATGTAGGTGTGTGGTGATATATATATATATATATATATATATATGTGTGTGTGTGTGTGTGTGTGTGTGTGTGTAGGCATCAAAAATTGCTGAAGAACCTCAAATATGACTAAATTATGAGAAGACAAAGACAACGCCAAATCTCAAGAAGTCAACATGGAGATTGTGTCCGCTACGGCGGAGACACTTGTTTATGCCTCGCCATGAACGAGACATTTGCTTGTGTTCGCTGTTAGCAGACATTCTTTGTAAGCCTCGCCACTAGCGAGACACCTGATGTGTCTCGCTACTAGGTGACATTCTTGTTTGTGCCGCCACCAGCGAACATTTGATGTGTCTCATAGCGCAGATTGATTTATTTAGTTCGCCAAAGGCGATAATCCGCATTACTTTGAAACGAGCTCTTGAAGGGTCTAAATCAATGCCGATGGGGCCCACTTGACTTTATTAACCAGAGACGCTCGATACGCTAATAAGCGGTTATTATCGCCGAAATACGCCCACTAGGCGTAATTTTAGGGCATTTAATCGCCTTAAAAGTGGGAAACCGCTACAATGTACCGGAGGGGATTACATCGCCGCCAGTCAACAGGTAGCTCATCAGCCGGCCGCCATGTAGGTAGCCACACCGCCGGCCAGCATGGTAGCCATGCTGAGTGCCTCGAGCCGCAGCGCCAATTGCAATGTCAAGCACTTATGACACTTGTGTTTCTTCGTGAGGGCACGCTTCCTAAAGACTATAAATACCTCCTACATCCACTTGGAGTGTGGGTCGGCTATCGAAGGGGCAATCGTGAGATCCAAGCTTCCTGAGTTCAAGAACACGATCCACACGGAGATTCCTCGAAGTTTAAGCTTTGACTTATTCTTGAGAAGAGTAGATATCTTACCTTGCTAAGATATTTGCCTGTTCTTGTTTTCATAAGCATCAACTAAACCCCCGCTTTATTCGACGATCGCCGCCGGGTGGTCCACGACATGCTGGGCCCCTGCGACAGTAAAGTCCCACTTAAAATTCAGAGATCTTACACTTTGTAGTGTCTCCTGTCTGAGTTTCATAGAGAGTTATTTAAATTTCTTGAAATCGAGAAACTAAAATGTAATTTTCTCAAGTTATTATTAAATATAATCAACTATATATATAGAAACATATATGTATATATTATATATATATTATATATATATATATATATTATATATATATATATATATATATATATATATATATATATATATATATATATATATATATATATATATATATATATATATATATATATATATATATATATATATATATGAATGATATTTTACATTTGTATGACTACTTATAAACTTGCATGATTTTTAATATATTCGTAATATTAACTTATATTTTGCTAATCTCCTTTTCAGAGGAAGGGATTGACATTTCTAGATTCCATGATGCTACAAAGTTTTATATAAATTTGAGTGATCACAAGGATGTTGTTCAAACTCAAGGGTAATTTAAATTTTTGTATGTATAATTACATTTTCATAAATTGTTTCCACAATTATGATAAATTTAAGAGATTATTTTACTTATCTCTTTAATCGTACATTGATGCTCCAACTCAATACCAAATTCTTGAGATCTGAACAAGATCGCTAAACACACATGTCAAATTTGAAATCGATGATGGTACAATTGATGACATTTTTGGTAAAGGAATTGAATGACTGATGTAAGTGAATTTTAATTTATTTTTGTATTGAATTATTTTATAAACTTTATATATATTTAATTATAGTTTTTAACAATATATCAATATAAGAAAATATGAAACAATGATAAAATATATTTTTATTGCACAATATACTTTAATCATTATTATTTTAGTGAATTTATCATGCATTTTATTAGTTTGTTATTTTTAATAATTAAATTGATGATAAACATATTGTTTATCTATAATATTTTAGGAGAAACATTTTTTGTAAATGCTCAAATAATGGGAATTGAGGAGCTATCCGTTGGTGATATCCTTCTCATGCTGATTGCAATAACAAGTTGAAGGAGATTAATGAGGTTCTTTACCTAATCGGCATAAGAAAGAAATCAAATATGTAGAAGAAAGGTAAATTTGATCTTACAATTTTTTTAAATATAATTTATTTATAGTTTATAAAAATTATATTGAATAACCAATGTATAATGAAAATGTGTATTTAACTTTAGGTACAAACTTACCTTACATGTGAAGGATGGAGCAGCATAACAACATTCGTAATATTCCATCATGATGTTCTTCGTTTGATGAAAATTGATCCATCAAAGTTAGCATCTTCGCGGGTTTGGTAATTTACATCAATCTATATTATAATTTTATTATATTTTAAATTTAATAGATGAACTTGAAAATTAATATATTTTGCTTTATAGTGATGCAAACAACAAGGAGTTTCCGGTTGCAATCAAGAAATTAATCGGAAGAATTATGCTTCCATGTTAAAGTTACGAATTTAACACAAGTAAATGTATTGAAGACTACAGTTATCAAAATCGCTAACGATGACGTGGATGATGAAAAACTCAATGTGTTGTTATTGCTAACTCGACGAAAGGTAAAATTTACTCAAGATTTATCGACACCTAGAAATATATCGATAAAAATCCAAGAAGAAGTTGTTTGCTAATTATTTTATTAGTTTCATCATTTCAAAAATTAAATCATTAACATGTTGTTCTAAGACAAATGTATTATTATCACGATGAAAACCAATTGAATTGAATGAGGATGTTATTGTTGATAATGAATCTATGGAATTAACTCGACTTATCCACACCGATATCCACCGTTAATAGCAAAGGCAAGAAAAAGGTTTTAGATTTGCCTATTGCTACACTTGACTCTTCAGATTCAAAACCCCTCCTACAACCAAGGAAAAATAAGGATGCAATCAGGTTAGTTTATTTATAAAGTAATTAATTTTTATATGTTGAATTCAAGATATAAACATATTTTTATTTTGCTGAAATGGACAAAGAACCGTAACTTTCAACTTTCAAGAAGAGGATGAAGACGGAGAAAAAATAATTAAAAATTATTATAGTTCTTCTTTCTATTTTGCTTATTAAATCTTTTACTGTTTCATTGCTTGAGAACTTTTTTAGTGACGATCATTTGCTAATAATGTTTTGGAATATTAAACTATCTTTATTTTAATTTCATTCATGTTTTATTTTGGATATTTTGATTATCTACATTTTATTCATTTATTATGAAAATTTAGCTTGAATGATATTAATTTTAATTGTAACTTTTATATAAATTGTTTAATATCGTTATTTACGTGGATACATGTTATCTAACTTCATGGGGGTGTGTGAGTGGGATTTACGTGTTTCGAAGGGGTGAGTCGTTAGATATTAAAAATTATATTCGGATGAGAGTGATTGAAAAGCTAATAAATATAGATAATTTAGGAAGACTAGCACGAGCTAAAACACTAGTATCTAGATACATTAGCATGTCTTACACCCATAAACTGTATATCGATGGTTAGCTATTTGAGTCCACTTTTACACCAAATGAATTGATATGAGTTGTACAGAGGGAGATATATCATTTTTTACTACAGTTGTGAATAAACTCTGGAGCAGGACAGTTTCTGTTGTGCTACTTTATCTGTCTTGTTAAGATAACAGAAGATACTTAACTAAAAAGTTTATATTGGCAGCTAGATACATCAGCCTACTTTCATAATTTTCAAACGTACGCATTAGAACAAATTCTAGATTAGGAGATATATACGAGTTACTGCAGACACGTTGAAACAAATCTATGCTGGAAACACAGTCACTGTAGCAGCTGAATTCGGGTTCTAAATGGCAGAAAAATTGGCAAAATCTTGTATTCAAAAGTTCTACTACTTGTCTAGTTTCCAATGCAATAAACGGCTCAAGAAATGATTTCTAGATATAAAGATATGAGACTTTTTCTAGCTGCAATTTCAAGACTTCTCATCCTAATTACGTAATCAATACAACTTATCAATTGACTTTCTCTTGACTTAAAATGTAGTCTCTTGACTTAAAATGTAGTTTTCTTTATAATATTACTTCACCATCTAAGATTTTAGTTTCACATAGTTGATGATTCAATGGAGGGAAGGAATGGGAGAGAAAGGGATTTTATTTTTTTATTTTTTATTTTTTATTTTTAGCCGAAGGAACATTAAAATGAGATTAAACTCAGTTTTCATTCCTATCTATAAATGGGCTCACTTGTTGGCTAGTCATGGGTGGCCCAAAGTTCCAAGAATAGCCCAGGGAGGGACACTTCAAGAGGTGAGGTGTAACAACATGTTAACAGTTTTTTAATTGCTCAATTAACCATGTCTCTAATCACAATTAGTTCAATAATCATACCACTTAGTTAAAATGAATCTCATCTAGTAAAAAGCATTCCATTTCCATATTTATTTATATTTTAATTTTCCTTTACATTATATCATCTTTATCTGATTTTGGGGTCTACTTCATGTAGCTATTTCATCCATAAATTGTCATGTTCCTTATTCACATGATAATAGTGTATTGATTTCTATATACTAGCGGATAATTACCTAAGATCCCAAAATTTTACCGGCCAATATGTTCATAAATTCAAATTCAAAAGTCGAAATCAGATTCAGTAGTCGACTACAAACAGTCATTAGTCAACTACTCAGAAGAAACGGACTTTATAAAAATAGTTTTGTAGCTTAGTAGTCGACTATACCGTAGTCATTAGTCGACTACTCGAATTGACGTAATGTTGAAAATCGCTTTATATTTAGTAGCTCCACTACACCGTAAAGGTAGTCGACTACTGTATGATATAATGAACTTGATTTTCGGTGTAAGCCCTTAGTAGTCGACTATACTATACTAGTAGTTAAACTACTGCAATATTCTGAAATTATGAAAAAGTGTCTAAGTCTCAATTAGTCGACTATACCGCTCATTAGTCGACTAATCGTAAAATAATGAAATTTTAATTTGACATTAACACATGACTAGTCGACTACTATACTAATTAGTCGACTATTAAAGATTAAAATGATGTTAATGCAATATTTTAAAACTTGTAAAATAACTAATAACTCTAATGGTTAATATAGGGATTTCTATAATTAACCAACACACTAAGCATGTGTTAGTGTGTTCTAAGTGTGTGTGTGTGTGATCAAGGCTTGTACAATAATTCTAAGTAAAGAAGAGAAAAATTTACATTTAACTTGCTTCTCATCATCTTCGATACTTCATAATGCCTTGAGCTTAAGCACTTGTCCAAATTTGATAATAATGATATCTGCATCAACAAGTTATAATACACACAAAACACATATATAGAACACATATTGTTATCATCAAAATACTAACTTGAGAATATGAAAATCAACATATATATATATATATATATATATATATATATATATATATATATATATATATATATATATATATATATATATATATATATATATATATATATATATATATATGATATTTTACATTTGTATGACTACTTATAAACTTGCATGATTTTTAATATATTCGTAATATTAACTTATATTTTTGCTAATTTCCTTTTCGCAGTGAAGGGATTGACAAGCCTTTCGTCCACGTATGCTACAAAGTTTTATATAAATTTGAGTGATCACAAGGATGTTGTTCAAACTCAAGGGTAATTTAAATTTTTTTGTGGCGTAATATAATTACATTTTCATAAATTGTTTCCACAATTATGATAAATTTAAGAGATTATTTTACTTATCTCTTTAATCAGGTACATTGATGCGCCAACTCAATACCAAATTATTGAGACTGGAACAAGGTCGCTAAACACACATGTCAAATTTGAAATCGACGATGGTACAATTGATGACATTTTCGAAGTAAAGGAATTGAATGACGATGTAAGTGAATTTTAATTTATTTTTGTATTGAATTATTTTATAAACTTTATATATATTCAATTATAGTTTTTAACAATATATCAATATAAGAAAACATGAAACAATGATAAAATATATTTTATTGCACAATATACTTTAATCATTATTATTTTAGTGAATTTATCATGCATTTTATTAGTTTGTTATTTTTAATAATTAAATTGATGATAAATATATTGTTTATCTATAATATTTTTAGGAGAAACATTTTTTATAAATGCTCAAATAATGGGAATTGAGGAGCTATCTGGTTGGCGATATCCTTCTCATGCTGATTGCAATAACAAGTTGAAGGAGATTAATGAGGTTCTTTACTGCAATCGGCATAAGAAAGAAATCAAATATGTAGAAGAAAGGTAAATATGATCTTACAATTTTTTTTAAATATAATTTATTTATAGTTTATAAAAATTATATTGAATAACCAATGTATAACGAAAATGTGTATTTAACTTTAGGTACAAACTTACCTTACAAGTGACGGATGGAACAGGCATAACAACATTCGTAATATTCCATCATGATGTTCTTCGTTTGATGAAAATTGGTCCATCAAAGTTAGCATCTTCGCTGGGTTTGGTAATTTACATCGAATCTATATTATAATTTTATTATATTTTAAATTTAATAGATGAACTTGAAAATTAATATATTTTGCTTTATACAGGATGCAAACAACAAGGAGTTTCCGGTTGCAATCAAGAAATTAATCGGAAGAATTATGCGTTTCCATGTTAAAGTTACAGAATTTAACACAAACAAATGTATTGAAGGCTACACGGTTATCAAAATCGTTAACGATGACGTGGATGATGAAAAACTCAATGTGTTGTTATTGCTAACTGACGGAAAGGTAAAATTTACTCAAGATTTATCGACACCTAGAAATATTACTGATAAAAATCCGAAGAAGAAGTTGTTTGCTAATTATTTTATTAGTTTCATCATTTCAAAAATTAAATCATTAACATGTTGTTCTAAGACAAATGTATTATTATCACAGGATGAAAAACCAATTGAATTGAATGAGGATGTTATTGTTGATAATGAATCTATGGAATTAACTCCTGACTTATCCACACCGATATCCACCGTTAATAGCAAAGGCAAGAAAAAGGTTTTAGATGTTTTGCCTATTGCTACACTTGACTCTTCTGCATTCAAAACCCCTCCTACAACCAGTGAAAAAATAAGGATGCAATCAGGTTAGTTTATTTATAAAGTAATTAATTTTTATATGTAATTTTTATTTGTTGAATTCAGTATATAAACATGTTTTTTATTTTGCAGAAATGGACAAAGAACCAGAACTTTCAACTTTCAAGAAGAGGATGAAGACGGAGAAAGAATAATTAAAATTATTATAGTTCTTCTTTCTATTTTGCTTATTAAATCTTTTGACTGTTTCATTGCTTGAGAACTTTTTTAGTGACGATCATTTGCTAATAATGTTTTGGAATATTAAACTATCTTATATTTTAATTTCATTCATGTTTTATTTTGGATATTTTGATTATCTACATTTTATTCATTTATTATGAAAATTTAGCTTGAATGATATTAATTTTAATTGTAACTTTTATATAAATTGTTTAATATCGTTATTTACAGGTGGATACATGTTATCTAACTTCATTGGGGGTGTGTGAGAGTGGGATTCACGTATTTCGAAGGGGGGGGTGAGTCGTTAGATATTAAAAATTATATTCGGATGAGAGCGATTGAAAAGCGACGAAATATAGATAAATTGCGGAAAGACCGTGCTTAGCACGGGCTAGAACACTAGTATCTAGATACATTAGCATGTCTTACACCCATAAACTGTATATCGATGGTTAGCTATTTGAGTCCACTTTCTGACGACGCAAATGAATTGATATGAGTTGTACAGAGGGAGATATATCATTTTTTTACTACAGTTGTGAATAAACTCTGGAGCAGGACAGTTTCTGTTGTGCTACTTTATCTGTCTTGTTAAGATAACAGAAGATACTTAACTATAAAAAGTTTATATTGGCAGCTAGATACATCAGCCTACTTTCATAATTTTCAAACGTACGCATTAGAACAAATTCTAGATTAGGAGATATATACGAGTTACTGCAGACACGTTGAAACAAATCTATGCTGGAAACACAGTCACTGTAGCAGCTGAATTCGGGTTCTAAATGGCAGAAAAATTGGCAAAATCTTGTATTCAAAAGTTCTACTACTTGTCTAGTTTCCAATGCAATAAACGGCTCAAGAAATGATTTCTAGATATAAAGATATGAGACTTTTTCTAGCTGCAGAATTTCAAGACTTCTCATCCTAATTACGTAATCAATACAACTTATCGAATTGACTTTCTCTTGACTTAAAATGTAGTCTCTTGACTTAAAATGTAGTTTTCTTTATAATATTACTTCACCATCTAAGATTTTAGTTTCACATAGTTGATGATTCAATGGAGGGAAGGAATGGGAGAGAAAGGGATTTTTATTTTTTATTTTTTATTTTTTATTTTTAGCCGAAGGAACATTAAAATGAGATTAAACTCAGTTTTCATTCCTATCTATAAATGGGCTCACTTGTTGGCTAGTCATGGGTGGCCCAAAGTTCCAAGAATAGCCCAGGGAGGGACACTTCAAGAGGTGAGGTGTAACAACATGTTAACAGTTTTTTAATTGCTCAATTAACCATGTCTCTAATCACAATTAGTTCAATAATCATACCACTTAGTTAAAATGAATCTCATCTAGTAAAAAAGCATTCCATTTCCATATTTATTTATATTTTTAATTTTCCTTTACATTATATCATCTTTATCTGATTTTGGGGGTCTACTTCATGTAGCTATTTCATCCATAAATTGTCATGTTCCTTATTCACATGATAATAGTGTATTGATTTCTATATACTAGCGGATAATTACCTAAGATCCCAAAATTTTACCGGCCAATATGGTATTTATAAATAATTAAGATACTAGAAAATTCAAGGATATTACAAAGTCATTGATCATCAACTATGTTGCAAGATATAACAAGTCAGTTAACAGGAGGGAAATCACTATAATGGAGAAAAGATCACATGGTACTTATTTATCATAGCGTAAGTGAAAAAAAATTAAAATCAACTTTTTTTTCTATACATGGGCATGAATCTGCGTGAAATTTTATTTGGGGACATGGCTACGAATGAAGGATCAATTCTTGAAGACACAATTAAAGATAAGCACGTAATACCACTATCATATTTCAATATATTTAAATATAACAAGAACATGTTTCATTACTAAAATTATTATTAAAGACCACTAAACATAAAATTCACCTTATATCCGTCTCAAATTTATAGGGAGATAGGCATGTCATCATACATTACGTCAATAATATATATCAACACAAAGATATAACTTATTGAAGAAATAAGAGAATGATAAATAAACCAAGCAAACATTCATGTAACACAATAAAGAAAAGATATTATATTTTAAAGCTAATATGCATCGCTCATTCAGAATAAGCTACCAAGACAAAAGCATCTCCGTCAAGGCTCTTTACAAATGTAACACAAATTCAAATTACTGATACATGCAATCATCACAACATTCGAAAAAGGTATCATCTTACAAGACCTACTTTAAAATTCACACAATTAAACTTAAAAATAGTTTACCAATATACAGACACGCTATTACACCTATAATGTAAATATAACTACCATTTACAATAGAGTTGAGATGTAGTTCTACGCTTGCAAAGGCTGCAACAAGAAGATGGATAGAGATGTTAATAAGAGTGTCCAAATGATAAATATCACGAATTGCATATGACATAGTACCAAGGTTAAATAATATCCCTTCTTCATGAAATAAACATATCAAAATTAAATATTAATATTATAATCTAAGATAAATTGACAATGAAAATACAACTATTTTGTTCAGATCCTTGTGAAAAATGTCACTGACAGAGCAAATGTAACATTATTTAACGTAGCGTAAACTATTATTGGATGCACTTCCATTGCAAAAAAAGAGGTAACTCCTAACCTTATTTAAGTAATGAATTATTTTATAAACTTTATATATATTTTTATACAATATATCAATATAAGAAAATATGAAACAATGATAAAATATATTTTTATTGCACAATATACTTTAATCATTATTATTTTAGTGAATTTATCATGCATTTTATTAGTTTGTTATTTTTAATAATTAAATTGATGATAAACATATTGTTTATCTATAATATTTTAGGAGAAACATTTTTTTGTAAATGCTCAAATAATGGGAATTGAGGAGCTATCACGGTTGGCGATATCCTTCTCATGTGATTGCAATAACAAGTTGAAGGAGATTAATGAGGTTCTTTGCAATTGGCATAAGAAAGAAATCAAATATGTAGAAGAAAGGTAAATTTGATCTTACAATTTTTTTAAATATAATTTATTTATAGTTTATAAAAATTATATTGAATAACCAATGTATAATGAAAATGTGTATTTAACTTTAGGTACAAACTTACCTTACATGTGAAGGATGGAACAGGCATAACAACATTCGTAATATTCCATCATGATGTTCTTCGTTTGATGAAAATTGATCCATCAGAGTTAGCATCTTCGCTGGGTTTGGTAATTTACATCGAATCTATATTATAATTTTATTACATTTTAAATTTAATAGATGAACTTGAAAATTAATATATTTTGCTTTATACAGGGATGCAAACAACAAGGAGTTCCGGTTGCAATCAAGAAATTAATCGGGAAGAATTATGCGTTTCCATGTTAAAGTTCACAATTTAACACAAGTAAATGTATTGAAGACTACGGTTATCAAAATGGATTACGATGGCGTGGATGATGAAAAACTCAATGAGTTGTTATTGCTAGCGGCGGAAAGGTAAAATTTACTCAAGATTTATCGACACCTAGAAATATTCGATAAAAATCGAAGAAGAAGTTGTTTGCTAATTATTTTATTAGTTTCATCATTTCAAAAATTAAATCATTAACATGTTGTTCTAAGACAAATGTATTATTATCAGGGATGAAAACCAATTGAATTGAATGAGGATGTTATTGTTGATAATGAATCTATGGAATTAACTCGACATCCACACCGATATCCACCGTTAATAGCAAAGGCAAGAAAAAGATTTTAGATGTTTTGCCTATTGCTACACTTGACTCTTCTGCATTCAAAACCCTCCTACAACCGGTGGAAAATAAGGATGCAATCAGTTAGTTTATTTATAAAGTAATTAATTTTTATATGTTGAATTCAAGATATAAACATATTTTTTATTTTGCGAAATGGACAAAGAACCAGAACTTTCAACTTTCAAGAAGAGGATGAAGACGGAGAAAAATAATTAAAAATTATTATAGTTCTTCTTTCTATTTTGCTTATTAAATCTTTTGACTGTTTCATTGCTTGAGAACTTTTTTTAGTGGCATCATTTGCGAATAATGTTTTGGAATATTAAACTATCTTTTATTTTAATTTCATTCATGTTTTATTTTGGATATTTTGATTACCTACATTTTATTCATTTATTATGAAAATTTAGCTTGAATGATATTAATTTTAATTGTAACTTTTATATAAATTGTTTAATATCGTTATTTCTGGTGGATACATGTTATCTAACTTCATTGGGGGTGTGTGAGAGTGGGATTTATGTTTGAAGGGGTGAGTCGTTAGATATTAAAATTATATTCGGATGAGTGATTGAAGCGGCGAAATATAGATAAATTCGGAAAGACCGTGCTTAGCACGAGCTAAAACACTAGTATCTAGATACATTAGCATGTCTTACACCCATAAACTGTATATCGATGGTTAGCTATTTGAGTCCACTTTCGGCCATAAATGAATTGATATGAGTTGTACAGAGGGAGATATATCATTTTTTACTACAGTTGTGAACAAACTCTGGAGCAGGACAGTTTCTGTTGTGCTACTTTATCTGTCTTGTTAAGATAACAGAAGATACTTAACTATAAAAAGTTTATATTGGCAGCTAGATACATCAGCCTACTTTCATAATTTTCAAACGTACGCATTAGAACAAATTCTAGATTAGGAGATATATACGAGTTACTGCAGACACGTTGAAACAAATCTATGCTGGAAACACAGTCACTGTAGCAGCTGAATTCGGGTTCTAAATGGCAGAAAAAATTGGCAAAATCTTGTATTCAAAAGTTCTACTACTTGTCTAGTTTCCAATGCAATAAACGGCTCGAAGAAATGATTTCTAGATATAAAGATATGAGACTTTTTCTAGCGCTTCGCAGAATTTCAAGACTTCTCATCCTAATTACAGAATCAATACAACTTATCAGAATTCGACTTTCTCTTGACTTAAAATGTAGTCTCTTGACTTAAAATGTAGTTTTCTTTATAATATTACTTCACCATCTAAGATTTTAGTTTCACATAGTTGATGATTCAATGGAGGGAAGGAATGGGAGAGAAAGGGATTTTTATTTTTTTTTATTTTTTTATTTTTTATTTTTTAGCCGAAGGAACATTAAAATGAGATTAAACTCAGTTTTCATTCCTATCTATAAATGGGCTCACTTGTTGGCTAGTCATGGGTGGCCCAAAGTTCCAAGAATAGCCCAGGGAGGGACACTTCAAGAGGTGAGGTGTAACAACATGTTAACAGTTTTTTAATTGCTCAATTAACCATGTCTCTAATCACAATTAGTTCAATAATCATACCACTTAGTTAAAATGAATCTCATCTAGTAAAAAGCATTCCATTTCCATATTTATTTATATTTTAATTTTCCCTTTATATCATCTTTATCTGATTTTGGGGTCTACTTCATGTAGCTATTTCATCCATAAATTGTCATGTTCCTTATTCACATGATAATAGTGTATTGATTTCTATATACTAGCGGATAATTACCTAAGATCCCAAAATTTTACCGGCCAATATGGTATTTATAAATAATTAAGATACTAGAAAATTCAAGGATATTACAAAGTCATTGATCATCAACTATGTTGCAAGATATAACAAGTCGGTTAACGGAGGAAATCACTATAATGGAGAAAAGATCACATGGTACTTATTTATCATAAGTAAGTGAAAAAATTAAAATCAACTTTTTTCTATACATGGGCATGAATCTGTGAAATTTTATTTGGGGACATGGCTACGAATGAAGGATCAATTCTTGAAGACACAATTAAAGATAAGCGCGTAATACCACTATCATATTTCAATATATTTAAATATAACAGTAACATGTTTCATTACTAAAATTATTATTAAAGACCACTAAACATAAAATTCACCTTATATCGTCTCAAATTTATAGGGAGATAGGCATGTCATCATACATTACGTCAATAATATATATCAACACAAAGATATAACTTATTGAAGAAATAAGAGAATGATAAATAAACCAAGCAAACATTCATGTAACACAATAAAGAAAAGATATTATATTTTAAAGCTAATATGCATCGCTCATTCGAATAAGCTACCAAGACAAAAGCATCTCCGTCAAGGCTCTTTACAAATGTAACACAAATTCAAATTACTGATACATGCAATCATCACAACATTCAAAAAGGTATCATCTTACAAGACCTACTTTAAAATTCACACAATTAAACTTAAAAATAGTTTACCAATATCTGAACAGCTATTACACCTATAATGTAAATATAACTACCATTTACAATAGAGTTGAGATGTAGTTCTACGCTTGCAAAGGCTGCAACAAGAAGATGGATAGAGATGTTAATAAGAGTGTCCAAATGATAAATATCACGAATTGCATATGACATAGTACCAAGGTTAAATAATATCCCTTCTTCATGAAATAAACATATCAAAATTAAATATTAATATTATAATCTAAGATAAATTGACAATGAAAATACAACTATTTTGTTCGGATCCTTGTGAAAAATGTCACGACAGAGCAAATGTAACATTATTTAACGTAGCAGAAACTATTATTGGATGCACTTCCATTGCAAAAAAAAGAGGTAACTCCTAACCTTATTTAAGTAATAAATTAGAAACACAAAAATTTCATACATATGAAATTAATATTTATTCTCATTGAAATAGAAAAATAATCAAAGTCCATATTTCTAGAAGTTTGTGCTAAACATCAGCAATACATTCAACTTATTTGTGAAGTAAGATGAGAAGACAAAAGATGAACGAGCCCAGTGAAAGATAATAGCATAAGAAATCTAGCTACAGCTTGATATCACAATCGATGTAAACGATGAAGACACTACTCTAGAATTGCCCAGAAAAAAGATAAAGGTGGAGAAAGATTGATCTTGACTCAATAAAAAATAAAATAAAAGGAATAAAAGATCGTTTTCAGAATATTTTATAGAATAGTTTAAATTTTTGAGTATAATTAGGAAACTTTGGAAGAGATTTTCATGAACTTTTTTATACGTTTATATGCTTATGTGGATACTTTTATCATATAAAAGTATACTAGAGTTAGCATTAATTTTAATTTATAATTTTTATGAAGTCTATCAATGATTAGGAACAAACTTCATATTCTATTTAGTTTCGTTCTAACCCACTTTTAATCCATCATCTTGGCTTATTGGCTTTAATTATTCGTCTTTCTTTTATAATGCTATTTTTTCAAGTATTTTTGCTTTCGCAAGTCAAGCTTGGTTTCATGTCGTTCGAATAACATGAGAATTTAAATTGGCTTTAGATTACATTTATTTCCTTTCAATTCAATTATTAACGTGAAATTTTAAATTTAGTGTATCCCATTCAAGCGAACATCAAAGAAAATAAATAATCACGATGCTAAAGCTTAGAGACATAATGAGCAAAACTACCAAAGTGGAATCAAGGAACAAATTTTAGTAAGGAAATAAATTTAAAATACTTGATCATGGTATTTAACCACGTGCATTGCACGTACATAAAACCTAGTAAAGAGAAAATGTACCAAGTAAGAGATTTTTGATACTCTTGCATAAATTATTCCTGCTTATATGGGCTGTTTGGTTCGTGGATTGTATTTTGACGAAGTTATAAATTTAGAAAAATTCGATAAAAATCGAAGAAGAAGTTGTTTGCTAATTATTTTATTAGTTTCATCATTTCAAAAATTAAATCATTAACATGTTGTTCTAAGACAAATGTATTATTATCAGGGATGAAAACCAATTGAATTGAATGAGGATGTTATTGTTGATAATGAATCTATGGAATTAACTCGACATCCACACCGATATCCACCGTTAATAGCAAAGGCAAGAAAAAGATTTTAGATGTTTTGCCTATTGCTACACTTGACTCTTCTGCATTCAAAACCCTCCTACAACCGGTGGAAAATAAGGATGCAATCAGTTAGTTTATTTATAAAGTAATTAATTTTTATATGTTGAATTCAAGATATAAACATATTTTTTATTTTGCGAAATGGACAAAGAACCAGAACTTTCAACTTTCAAGAAGAGGATGAAGACGGAGAAAAATAATTAAAAATTATTATAGTTCTTCTTTCTATTTTGCTTATTAAATCTTTTGACTGTTTCATTGCTTGAGAACTTTTTTTAGTGGCATCATTTGCGAATAATGTTTTGGAATATTAAACTATCTTTTATTTTAATTTCATTCATGTTTTATTTTGGATATTTTGATTACCTACATTTTATTCATTTATTATGAAAATTTAGCTTGAATGATATTAATTTTAATTGTAACTTTTATATAAATTGTTTAATATCGTTATTTCTGGTGGATACATGTTATCTAACTTCATTGGGGGTGTGTGAGAGTGGGATTTATGTTTGAAGGGGTGAGTCGTTAGATATTAAAATTATATTCGGATGAGTGATTGAAGCGGCGAAATATAGATAAATTCGGAAAGACCGTGCTTAGCACGAGCTAAAACACTAGTATCTAGATACATTAGCATGTCTTACACCCATAAACTGTATATCGATGGTTAGCTATTTGAGTCCACTTTCGGCCATAAATGAATTGATATGAGTTGTACAGAGGGAGATATATCATTTTTTACTACAGTTGTGAACAAACTCTGGAGCAGGACAGTTTCTGTTGTGCTACTTTATCTGTCTTGTTAAGATAACAGAAGATACTTAACTATAAAAGTTTATATTGGCAGCTAGATACATCAGCCTACTTTCATAATTTTCAAACGTACGCATTAGAACAAATTCTAGATTAGGAGATATATACGAGTTACTGCAGACACGTTGAAACAAATCTATGCTGGAAACACAGTCACTGTAGCAGCTGAATTCGGGTTCTAAATGGCAGAAAAAATTGGCAAAATCTTGTATTCAAAAGTTCTACTACTTGTCTAGTTTCCAATGCAATAAACGGCTCAAGAAATGATTTCTAGATATAAAGATATGAGACTTTTCTAGCTTAGCAGAATTTCAAGACTTCTCATCCTAATTACAGAATCAATACAACTTATCGAATTGACTTTCTCTTGACTTAAAATGTAGTCTCTTGACTTAAAATGTAGTTTTCTTTATAATATTACTTCACCATCTAAGATTTTAGTTTCACATAGTTGATGATTCAATGGAGGGAAGGAATGGGAGAGAAAGGGATTTTTATTTTTTTATTTTTTTATTTTTTATTTTTAGCCGAAGGAACATTAAAATGAGATTAAACTCAGTTTTCATTCCTATCTATAAATGGGCTCACTTGTTGGCTAGTCATGGGTGGCCCAAAGTTCCAAGAATAGCCCAGGGAGGGACACTTCAAGAGGTGAGGTGTAACAACATGTTAACAGTTTTTTAATTGCTCAATTAACCATGTCTCTAATCACAATTAGTTCAATAATCATACCACTTAGTTAAAATGAATCTCATCTAGTAAAAAGCATTCCATTTCCATATTTATTTATATTTTAATTTTCCCTTTATATCATCTTTATCTGATTTTGGGGTCTACTTCATGTAGCTATTTCATCCATAAATTGTCATGTTCCTTATTCACATGATAATAGTGTATTGATTTCTATATACTAGCGGATAATTACCTAAGATCCCAAAATTTTACCGGCCAATATGGTATTTATAAATAATTAAGATACTAGAAAATTCAAGGATATTACAAAGTCATTGATCATCAACTATGTTGCAAGATATAACAAGTCGGTTAACGGAGGAAATCACTATAATGGAGAAAAGATCACATGGTACTTATTTATCATAAGTAAGTGAAAAAATTAAAATCAACTTTTTTCTATACATGGGCATGAATCTGTGAAATTTTATTTGGGGACATGGCTACGAATGAAGGATCAATTCTTGAAGACACAATTAAAGATAAGCGCGTAATACCACTATCATATTTCAATATATTTAAATATAACAGTAACATGTTTCATTACTAAAATTATTATTAAAGACCACTAAACATAAAATTCACCTTATATCGTCTCAAATTTATAGGGAGATAGGCATGTCATCATACATTACGTCAATAATATATATCAACACAAAGATATAACTTATTGAAGAAATAAGAGAATGATAAATAAACCAAGCAAACATTCATGTAACACAATAAAGAAAAGATATTATATTTTAAAGCTAATATGCATCGCTCATTCGAATAAGCTACCAAGACAAAAGCATCTCGTCAAGGCTCTTTACAAATGTAACACAAATTCAAATTTGATACATGCAATCATCACAACATTGAAAAGGTATCATCTTACAAGACCTACTTTAAAATTCACACAATTAAACTTAAAATAGTTTACCAATATCTGAGACAGCTATTACATAATGTAAATATAACTACCATTTACAATAGAGTTGAGATGTAGTTCTACGCTTGCAAAGGCTGCAACAAGAAGATGGATAGAGATGTTAATAAGAGTGTCCAAATGATAAATATCCGAATTGCATATGACATAGTACCAAGGTTAAATAATATCCCTTCTTCATGAAATAAACATATCAAAATTAAATATTAATATTATAATCTAAGATAAATTGACAATGAAAATACAACTATTTTGTTCGGATCCTTGTGAAAAATGTCACGACGAGAGCAAATGTAACATTATTTAACGTAGCGAAACTATTATTGGATGCACTTCCATTGCAAAAAGAGGTAACTCCTAACCTTATTTAAGTAATAAATTAGAAACACAAAATTTCATACATATGAAATTAATATTTATTCTCATTGAAATAGAAAAATAATCAAAGTCCATATTTCTAGAAGTTTGTGCTAAACATCGACAATACATTCAACTTATTTGTGAAGTAAGATGAGAAGACAAAAGATGAGCGAGCCAGTGAAAGATAATAGCATAAGAAATCTAGCTGACTTGATATCTGTCGATGTAAGCGATGAAGACACTACTCTAGAATTGCCCGAGAAAAAGATAAAGGTGGAGAAAGATTGATCTTGACTCAATAAAAAAATAAAATAAAAGGAATAAAAGATCGTTTTCGAATATTTTATAGAATAGTTTAAATTTTTTGAGTATAATTAGGAAACTTTGGAAGAGATTTTCATGAACTTTTTTGAATGCGTTTATATGCTTATGTGGATACTTTTATCATATAAAAGTATACTAGAGTTAGCATTAATTTTAATTTATAATTTTTATGAAGTCTATCAATGATTAGGAACAAACTTCATATTCTATTTAGTTTCGTTCTAACCCACTTTTAATCCATCATCTTGGCTTATTGGCTTTAATTATTCGTCTTTCTTTTATAATGCTATTTTTTCAAGTATTTTTGCTTTCGCAAGTCAAGCTTGGTTTCATGTCGTTCGAATAACATGAGAATTTAAATTGGCTTTAGATTACATTTATTTCCTTTCAATTCAATTATTAACGTGAAATTTTAAATTTAGTGTATCCCATTCAAGCGAACATCAAAGAAAATAAATAATCACGATGCTAAAGCTTAGAGACATAATGAGCAAAAACTACCAAAGTGGAATCAAGGAACAAATTTTAGTAAGGAAATAAATTTAAAATACTTGATCATGGTATTTAACCACGTGCATTGCACGTACATAAAACCTAGTAAAGAGAAAATGTACCAAGTAAGAGATTTTTGATACTCTTGCATAAATTATTCCTGCTTATATGGGCTGTTTGGTTCGTGGATTGTATTTTGACGCAAGTTATAAATTTAGAAAAATTCATATTCAAAATATTGTTTGTTTGCCATGGATGTTAACATGTATTTGCATAAAAAATAAAATCCAACTAAATTTTGTTTGGTTGCACATGCATTTTGTTGAGAATATGTGACTAAGGGGGTGTTTGGCAAAATGAAAGTGAATTGAAAGGGTGAAAGTCACTTTTTTTTGCAAGTGAGATAATGTATCCACGTGAGCATACAAGTGAAATACAATGTTTGTTTGTAAAATAAATAATTAGTGAAAGTAAAATATTAAAGATGATGTGGCAATTTATTTATTTATTTATTAAATCAATTTCTAAATCATTTTCAAAGTAGTTAGATTATTTGTTGCCATTGTTAACCTATTTTATTTGATTATTTGTTGCCATTGTTAACCTATTTTATCTAAATTAAAAGTTTATTATTATTATCCTTGACTAAAAGTTTATTATGTCAATTCATGTGCATGTTAGTTTTAGGCATAATGGATACAGTCTATTAAAAATATTAAAAATATTGACCACATGTATTATAAAAAAATTTCAATGATGCCTTTGTTAGCTTGAATTGCGAGAATTGCCGAGATAATGCGGAAGGAATAAAACTAACTGAGTAAAATAATAATAATAAATTTGGTTATGGTATATATATATATATATATATATATATATATATATATATATATATATATATATATATATATATATATATATATATATATATATATATATATATATATATATATATATATATATATATATATATATATATATATATATATATATATATATATATATATATATATATATATATATATATATATATATATATATTAGTTAATATAGTATTTTAATTGGAAGTGGTCCCCACTTTTCTCACTTTCATCGACTTCAAAGACTTTTTAGGGGAACTTAAACCGCAGAAAACTCGTGGATTCTCTTTGACATTTCACTTTCATAACCACTTACAATTAAACAAACACCCGAAGTGTTAAATGCATTTCACTTTCTCACTTTCGTCTCTCACTTTCATACAAACAAACACCCCCTAATATCACAAATTCAGATGAAATCAGCATAATTTTAGAGAATCATATTTAATGCATCTATCCTATGTAGCAACCCCAAATTTGTGGTATGAAAAATGATAAACAAACATTGTATTTAATAAAAATCTTAGATTTTAAGCTTGTGAGTCCCGTTTTTTCAATGCAAAACTCACTAAATGCATGGAAACAAACGGAAAGGTCTCACAAAATCTTTTAATGTGTTTTTTCTTCTTATCTCTCCGCCCCAAATCCGGGTTGAATAAGTAAGACATAAATCTTATTGGTGTCATTTAAGGGTGAGCACGAATTGGTTGTAACCAATTAAACTTACTAAACAGACCAAATTTTGATGATTCGATTTGGTTTTAAAATATGTTTTAGTCGGTTCGGTTTGAGAAAATTTTAACCCAGAACAAACAGAACCGACCACTCTCTCAATCTCTAACACACGCTCTTTCTTTCTTTTCAATAGTTCACATTATTTATTCTTAAATTGTCTATCATTTCAATTAATTTTCATCAATTTTTTTATCGATGGTCCTCTAATAAACATTTCTTTCATCGATTCTTTAGTATGCATCTTTCTTTTGCATCAAAATAGAATCATGTCCAAACTGAATAGACCACACTGAACCTACCAAACTAAATTTGGTTGGTTTGGTTCAGTTTCCAGTGTTGACTAGTTCAGTTTGATTTCATCAAAATTTATAAAAACCGATTGAACCAATCGTTTGCTCCCTAGTGTAGTTATATTAAGAATAATGCTAACTACATTACTTTTACACTATAAAAGAGAGAAATGTGGGCTCTTGACTTAAAATGTAGTTTTCTTTATAATATTACTTCACCATCTAAGATTTTAGTTTCACATAGTTGATGATTCAATGGAGGGAAGGAATGGGAGAGAAAGGGATTTTATTTTTTTATTTTTTATTTTTATTTTTAGCCGAAGGAACATTAAAATGAGATTAAACTCAGTTTTCATTCCTATCTATAAATGGGCTCACTTGTTGGCTAGTCATGGGTGGCCCAAAGTTCCAAGAATAGCCCAGGGAGGGACACTTCAAGAGGTGAGGTGTAACAACATGTTAACAGTTTTTTAATTGCTCAATTAACCATGTCTCTAATCACAATTAGTTCAATAATCATACCACTTAGTTAAAATGAATCTCATCTAGTAAAAAGCATTCCATTTCCATATTTATTTATATTTTTTCCCTTTACATTATATCATCTTTATCTGATTTTTGGGGTCTACTTCATGTAGCTATTTCATCCATAAATTGTCATGTTCCTTATTCACATGATAATAGTGTATTGATTTCTATATACTAGCGGATAATTACCTAAGATCCCAAAATTTTACCGGCCAATATGGTATTTATAAATAATTAAGATACTAGAAAATTCAAGGATATTACAAAGTCATTGATCATCAACTATGTTGCAAGATATAACAAGTGTTAACGAGGGAAATCACTATAATGGAGAAAAGATCACATGGTACTTATTTATCATAGCGTAAGTGAAAAAAATTAAAATCAACTTTTTTTCTATACATGGGCATGAATCTCGTGAAATTTTATTTGGGGACATGGCTACTAATGAAGGATCAATTCTTGAAGACACAATTAAAGATAAGCACGTAATACCACTATCATATTTCAATATATTTAAATATAACAAGAACATGTTTCATTACTAAAATTATTATTAAAGACCACTAAACATAAAATTCACCTTATATCTGTCTCAAATTTATAGGGAGATAGGCATGTCATCATACATTACGTCAATAATATATATCAACACAAAGATATAACTTATTGAAGAAATAAGAGAATGATAAATAAACCAAGCAAACATTCATGTAACACAATAAAGAAAAGATATTATATTTTAAAGCTAATATGCATCGCCTCATTGAATAAGCTACCAAGACAAAAGCATCTCCACAAGGCTCTTTACAAATGTAACACAAATTCAAATTACTGATACATGCAATCATCACAACATTCAAGGTATCATCTTACAAGACCTACTTTAAAATTCACACAATTAAACTTTAAAATAGTTTACCAATATACGACACGCTATTACACCTATAATGTAAATATAACTACCATTTACAATAGAGTTGAGATGTTTCTACGCTTGCAAAGGTCGCAACAAGAAGATGGATAGAGATGTTAATAAGAGTGTCCAAATGATAAATATCACGAATTGCATATGACATAGTACCAAGGTTAAATAATATCCCTTCTTCATGAAATAAACATATCAAAATTAAATATTAATATTATAATCTAAGATAAATTGACAATGAAAATACAACTATTTTGTTCAGATCCTTGTGAAAAATGTCACGAACGAGCAAATGTAACATTATTTAACGAAGTAAACTATTATTGGATGCACTTCCATTGCAAAAAAGAGGTAACTCCTAACCTTATTTAAGTAATAAATTAGAAACACAAAAATTTCATACATATGAAATTAATATTTATTCTCATTGAAATAGAAAAATAATCAAAGTCCATATTTCTAGAAGTTTGTGCTAAACATCACAATACATTCAACTTATTTGTGAAGTAAGATGAGAAGACAAAAGATGAACGAGCCTGAAAGATAATAGCATAAGAAATCTAGCTACTGCTTGATATCACAATCGATGTAAACGAAGACACTACTCTAGAATTGCCCGAAAAAGATAAAGGTGGAGAAAGATTGATCTTGACTCAAAAAAAATAAAATAAAAGGAATAAAAGATCTGTTTTCTGAATATTTTATAGAATAGTTTAAATTTTTGAGTATAATTAGGAAACTTTGGAAGAGATTTTCATGAACTTTTTAGTACGCTTATATGTTATGTGGATACTTTTATCATATAAAAGTATACTAGAGTTAGCATTAATTTTAATTTATAATTTTTATGAAGTCTATCAATGATTAGGAACAAACTTCATATTCTATTTAGTTTCGTTCTAACCCACTTTTAATCCATCATCTTGGCTTATTGGCTTTAATTATTCGTCTTTCTTTTATAATGCTATTTTTCAAGTATTTTTGCTTTCTTAAGTCAAGCTTGGTTTCATGTCGGTTAATAACATGAGAATTTAAATTGGCTTTAGATTACATTTATTTCCTTTCAATTCAATTATTAACGTGAAATTTTAAATTTAGTGTATCCCATTCAAACAACATCAAAGAAAATAAATAATCACGATGCTAAAGCTTAGAGACATAATGAGCAAAAACTACCAAAGTGGAATCAAGGAACAAATTTTAGTAAGGAAATAAATTTAAAATACTTGATCATGGTATTTAACCACGTGCATTGCACGCATAAAACCTAGTAAAGAAAATGTACCAAGTAAGAGATTTTGATACTCTTGCATAAATTATTCCTGCTTATATGGGCGTTTGGTTCGTGGATTGTATTTTGACGCAAGTTATAAATTTAGAAAAATTCATATTCAAAATATTGTTTGTTTGCCATGGATGTTAACATGTATTTGCATAAAAATAAAATCCAACTAAATTTTGTTTGGTTGCACATGCATTTTGTTGAGAATATGTGACTAAGGGGTGTTTGGCAAAATGAAAGTGAATTGAAAGGGTGAAAGTCACTTTTTTGCAAGTGAGATAATGTATCCACGTGAGCATACAAGTGAAATACAATGTTTGTTTGTAAAATAAATAATTAGTGAAAGTAAAATATTAAAGATGATGTGGCAATTTATTTATTTATTTATTAAATCAATTTCTAAATCATTTTCAAAGTAGTTAGATTATTTGTTGCCATTGTTAACCTATTTTATTTGATTATTTGTTGCCATTGTTAACCTATTTTATCTAAATTAAAAGTTTATTATTATTATCCTTGACTAAAAGTTTATTATGTCAATTCATGTGCATGTTAGTTTTAGGCATAATGGATACACGAGTCTATTAAAAATATTAAAAATATTGACCACATGTATATAAAAAAATTTCAATGATGCCTTTGTTAGCACTGAATTGCCGAATTGCCGAGATAATGCTAAGGAATAAAACTAACTGAGTAAAAAATAATAATAAATTTGGTTATGGTATATATATATATATATATATATATATATATATATATATATATATATATATATATATATATATATATATATATATATATATATATATATATATATATATATATATATATATATATATATATATATATATATATATATATATATATATATATATATATATATATATATATATATATATATATATATATATATATATATATATATATATATATATATATATATATATATATATATATATATTTTCACTCCACTTTTACTTTCATCACTTCAGACTTTTAGGGAACTTAAACTGCATTAAATTGACGATTTTTACATTTCACTTTTAACCATTTTATAAACTTAAAACAAACAACGAAGTGTTAAATGCATTTCACTTTCTCACTTTCGTCTCTCACTTTCATACAAACAAACACCCCTAATATCACAAATTCGGATGAAATCAAAGATAATTTTAGAGAATCATATTTAATGCATCTATCTATGTAGCAACCCCAAATTGTGGTATGAAAAATGATAAACAAACATTGTATTTAATAAAAATCTTAGATTTTAAGCTTGTGAGTCCCGCTTTTTCAATGCAAAACTCACTAAATGCATGGAAACAAACGAAAGGTCTCACAAAATCTTTTAATGTGTTTTTCTTCTCTCTCCAAATCCGGGTTGAATAAGTAAGACATAAATCTTATTGGTGTCATTTAGGGTGAGCACGAATTGGTTGTAACCAATTAAACTTACTAAACAGACCAAAATTTGATGATTCGATTTGGTTTTAAAATATGTTTTAGTTCGTTCGGTTTGAGAAAATTTTAACCCGAACAAACGAACCGACCACTCTCTCAATCTCTAACACACTCTTTCTTTCTTTTCAATAGTTCACATTATTTATTCTTAAATTGTCTATCATTTCAATTAATTTTCATCAATTTTTTATCGATGGTCCTCTAATAAACATTTCTTTCATCGATTCTTTAGTATGCATCTTTCTTTTGCATCAAAATAGAATCATGTCCAAACTGAATAGACCACACTGAACCTACCAAACTAAATTTGGTTGGTTTGGTTCAGTTTCCAGTGTTGACTAGTTCAGTTTGATTTCATCAAAATTTATAAAAACCGATTGAACCAATCGTTTGCTCCCTAGTGTAGTTATATTAAGAATAATGCTAACTACATTACTTTTACACTATAAAAGAGAGAAATGTGGGCTCCTTTGATAAATCATCAATAAAAAAAAGAACAGAATGAACCTTACACTTTTCTCTCTTATAATATAGAAGTAATGCATGAACAGTAGTGTAGTTATCACTACTCATTAAGAAGAAATTATGAGAGGGAGGGGTGTAGGGTCCATTTTTTTGGGGCTAAAAAATGAGACTCGAACACTGAATTTGGATTTGAAATCCCTGGATTTAAAATCTAAGGCCCAAACGCACCCAATTAGTGTGATTGTAGTTATCTTTTAAAGTATGTATGTAAGCATCCAAAATAAGGAGAATTTTTTGAAATAGGCCAGTTTTGATAAATATTTAGCAAAACCGACCGTTTTGCTAAATATTTAGCAAAACCGACCTCTTTTGGCCACCACACAAAGCGGCAAAAGAGCGCTGCTGAATGTGATTTTCGAAACATACGGGACTAGTAGTCCCGTGTGTTTAGTTGCCGCTAATCGGCCACTAAATAAGAATCAGAAAACCCACGGGACTACTAGTCCCGTGGGTTTTTTTAAAAACTTTCTCGGCTTTTGGTGTAGCATACTAGCAGTTACAAACTCTCATCACGTGGGGCCCACTCTCAGTTTCTCGATTTTTAATTTTCTCACATCACTCTCATCACGGTGTAGCATACTAGCAGTTACAAACTCTCATCACGTGGGCCCACTCTCTGTTTTAATTTTCACATCACTCTCATCACGTGTGGCCCACTCTCATCACGTTTGTCTTATAAATGTGCACCGATTCTACAAAAGCTAATCAAGAGTTAGCTTAGAGAATAAAACCACGGGACTAGTAGTCCCGTGGGTTTTCTCAATTTAGTTTAGCGATCGATTAGCGGCACTAAACACACGAGACCACCGTGGTCCGTGTGTTAGAAAGTTTATTTGTAAATCATCTTTTTGCCACGTGGTGAGTGGCCAAAGAGGTCGGTTTGCTAAATATTTAAAACGGCTCGGCTTTGCTAAATATTTATCAAAACCGGTCTTTTTCAAAAAATTGTCCTCCAAAATAAACATGTAACAACTACATATCGGAATATGCCCCTAACAACATTCACATAAATTTTTTTTTACCGTAGTAATCATGTCTTGACTAATTATTTATTATACATTTAGTTGAATATTAAAATCATTTTAAAAATTTGACAACATAACTGGGAAAAAAAAGATCACTTTAAGAAAATTCATTTTATATCCCACTCATAGGGTGTGTTTGGTTAAGAAGCCACCAAGCTGTTTTGTTTGTTGCAAAAATAAATTGCAACAAAATGTTGCATGCAACATTTGCTACAGGAAATCAACTTTAAAATCACGGTTTAGATGTTTGCAATTATATTCGAGGAAATGTATTTCCAGTACAAATTTAGTGTTTGGTTGAAAATAATTAATGTAAAAGCTACGTAATTTTTTCATATAAGGAAATCTTGGTGGAGGTAGTTTTCTATTTGGATTTAAAAAGATTTTTTTAATGAGGTGAAATTTATATTTATTTTTTAGTTTCCTTTTTGAACCCTGCAGTTTTTCCTCCTACTAAATTGGCCATAGCATTTGTTGCAAATATTTTCTACATATTGCAAGTCCATTTACCTTTTCTAATTATAAAATTATAAACGAAACAATGTACTTACAAATCCAATTACTCTATTTTCGCTTGCAACTCTATTTTCATCCAACCAAACACCCGCGAATAGTAAATGTATCTACAACATGATGCAGTTCTAGTTTTCGCAATTTGAACACTTTAATTTGAACTCAAAATCGATTTCTATATTCTTAGTCTATTTTTCTTTTAAACACATTTTTGACGTCACAAGAACATGCAATCAAATATATATGCAATCACTGGCTGTATAACAATAGTGGTCGGCTGTATGATTTTTTTCCCTTGCGAATTATAACTAGAATTATAGATTCATTATGATAATTTATTCTTTATGTTCTCAATGAACGTAGATGTACATGTATTGTTATTATTTTTAAAATTTCCAATAAAACTGTTGTTCATTTTAATAATTATTTAGTCTTATTTTCGCTTTGTGCCCTACAATTTATCTATTTTTTCACTTTAATACCTCAAAGAATTATTTAATACTTTGATAGCACGAGGTTTTCAATCTCATTTCGGTTTGATACCCCCTTCACATTTCATTAGATTTTATGTTAAATTCACATAACAACTAGGTCTGTTTTACCCGGTTCCAGGGATCCAAACAAGCGAACGTTCTCAATAGCAGTGGGCGAGGATATCACATGTTAAATACACGATACAAAATTAACAGAAAATCTATTGAAATCCACGGTGAAACGTAATCTGAAGCGATAGTATCTTTAACCCCTTAGTTCGATCCTGTCTATCTAACTTGGAGGGCAGGAATAGAGAGTGGGACCTACACACCTGAGAGAATCGGCAATCGTACTCGGGCTTTGACCCGAGGATCCTCTTGCCTTGTTAAGGATTTCCTCCTATCCCCAAAAAAGGGTGACAAAAAAAAAAAAAAAAATAAATAAATAAATACTCTTGAGTGTTAAAAGTGAAGAAATGGATAAACTTTAGGATACCAACCTGAAAATAAGCATATTAATCAAATCAAATCATAATAATATTCCTCTTCCCCCCCCTATGGGCAGGCTCCCATGATCACCACCATCGAAGAAGCCAAGACCCTCTGCGTCGCCCTCCTCAACCAAACCCTCCCCTCGCTCCCGCCCTCCAAGATCTCCCCTCCGCCTCCCTCTCCCTCCGCCGCCTCCTCTCCTCCGAGCTCCGCCACCTCCTCTCCCTCCCCTCCCTCCCTCCCTCCCTCCCTCCCTCCCTCCCTCCCTCCCTCCCTCCCTCCCTCCCTCCCTCCCTCCCTCCCTCCCTCCCTCCCTCCCTCCCTCCCTCCCTCCCTCCCTCCCTCCCTCCCTCCCTCCCTCCCTCCCTCCCTCCCTCCCTCCCTCCCTCCCTCCCTCCCTCCCTCCCTCCCTCCCTCCCTCCCTCCCTCCCTCCCTCCCTCCCTCCCTCCCTCCCTCCCCCTCCAAGATCTCCCCTCCGCCTCCCTCTCCCTCCGCCGCCTCCTCTCCTCCGAGCTCCGCCACCTCCTCTCCCCTCCGCCTCCCTCTCCCTCCGCCGCCTCCTCTCCTCCGAGCTCCGCCACCTCCTCTCCCTCCCCTCCCTCCCTCCCTCCCTCCCTCCCTCCCTCCCTCCCTCCCTCCCTCCCTCCCTCCCTCCCTCCCTCCCTCCCTCCCTCCCTCCCTCCCTCCCTCCCTCCCTCCCTCCCTCCCTCCCTCCCTCCCTCCCTCCCTCCCTCCCTCCCTCCCTCCCTCCCTCCCTCCCTCCCTCCCTCCCTCCCTCCCTCCCTCCCTCCTTTTCTAATTATAAAATTATAAACGAAACAATGTACTTACAAATCCAATTACTCTATTTTCGCTTGCAACTCTATTTTCATCCAACCAAACACCCTGAATAGTAAATGTATCTACAACATGATGCAGTTCTAGTTTTCGCAATTTGAACACTTTAATTTGAACTCAAAATCGATTTCTATATTCTTAGTCTATTTTTCTTTTAAACACATTTTGACGTCACAAGAACATGCAATCAAATATATATGCAATCACTGGCTGTATAACAATAGTGGTCGGCTGTATGATTTTTTTCCCTTGCGAATTATAACTAGAATTATAGATTCATTATGATAATTTATTCTTTATGTTCTCAATGAACGTAGATGTACATGTATTGTTATTATTTTTAAAATTTCCAATAAAACTGTTGTTCATTTTAATAATTATTTAGTCTTATTTTCGCTTTGTGCCCTACAATTTATCTATTTTTTCACTTTAATACCTCAAAGAATTATTTAATACTTTGATAGCACGAGGTTTTCAATCTCATTTCGGTTTGATACCCCCTTCACATTTCATTAGATTTTATGTTAAATTCACATAACAACTACGTCTGTTTTACCCGGTTCCAGGGATCCAAACAAGCGAACGTTCTCAATAGCAGTGGGCGGGGATATCACATGTTAAATACACGATACAAAATTAACAGAAAATCTATTGAAATCCACGGTGAAACGTAATCTGAAGCGATAGTATCTTTAACCCCTTAGTTCGATCCTGTCTATCTAACTTGGAGGGCAGGAATAGAGAGTGGGACCTACACACCTGAGAGAATCGGCAATCGTACTCGGGCTTTGACCCGAGGATCCTCTTACCTTGTTAAGGATTTCCTCCTATCCCCCAAAAAAAAGGGTGACAAAAAAAAAAAAAAAAAAAAATAAATAAATAAATACTCTTGAGTGTTAAAAGTGAAGAAATGGATAAACTTTAGGATACCAACCTGAAAATAAGCATATTAATCAAATCAAATCATAATAATATTCCTCTTTCCCCCCGCTGTTCGCAGGCTGCCATGATCACCACCATCGAAGAAGCCAAGACCCTCTGCGTCGCCCTCCTCAACCAAACCCTCCCCTCCCTCCCCCTCCAAGATCTCCCCCTCCGCCTCCCTCTCCCTCCGCCGCCTCCTCTCCTCCGAGCTCCGCCACCTCCTCTCCCTCCCCCTCCCCTCCCCCTCCCTCCCCTCCCTCAACCTCGGCTACCTCCACTCCCTCCTCCGCTCCCTCCTCCACCCCTCCGTCCGCCGCGTCTCCCGCGTCTCCAAACCCATCTCCGCCGTCCACGTGGACATCGTCTGCACCTTCGGCCTCTCCCCCGCCTGGATCCTCGTCTCCGACCGAAACCCTAGGTCCATCCAAACCCTAACCCTAGCCCCTCGCGTCGCCAAACTCCTCGCCGCCGCGAACTCCGCCGGCGCTCTGAAACCCTCCCTCATCCTCCTCCTCTTCTCCCGAGGGGTTTCGGATGACGTGGCGAGGGGATTGGGGTCGGAGTTCGGGGCGAGGGAGGTTGAGTTCGTGGGGTTCGAGCGGGCGTTTGAGGTTAGGGTTTTGGAGGGGGAGGGGGAGGTTAGGGCTTCGAAGGGGGTGAAGGTCAGGGGTGGGGGGGATTTGGGAGGGGGTGATGGGTTTGCGGGGTTGGTTTCGTCGATGAGATCGGGTGGGGATGAGGCGGTGAATTTCGATACGACGGCGCTGATCGCGATGGTGTCGGGGATCAGCAATGGAGGGTGCGCGAAGTTGCTGGAGGCGCTGGAGGAGCAGATGAGGGCTAGGTTTAAGATCAACTATGAGTTTGTTGTCGCGCAGGTACCTTCGGATAAACTCAGTTTTGGATTGTTCTAATTGTGAGGATTGTAGTGTGGTGTTTTCCGCAGTAACGCTAGATTGAGCAATTCAGTGTTGTGCAGGGTTTTAGCTTAATGTGCTTAGTTAATATTGAATTTGAATCTCCGAATGGTCGCTCTTATATACTACAATGTGTTTAAGATCATGTCTCTGATTATTCATATCATTTTCAGTAATGTATTTTGGAGTCCAACTGCTCCCTGATATATAAATATCCTAGTTGTATTTAACTTATTCATCTGTTTGAGCGAGGAGCTTATTTGGAACCCTATTCTATTTCATGCTAACCCCGCTCTACCAGTTCCAACTTCCAATTCCTATTTTCTTCTTTTTCCTCTATGGATGACATATACCTAGTGCAGAAGCAAAATTGCATACGCCTTACAAAATAAGTATTAACAATTGACAACACAAACAAGAAAATCAAGATTATAGTCCTTTTAATCCAAAATTTTGGGTTGGCTACTTGAATCTATTTCTACCATTCAATACTAAAGAGCTATCCCTAACTATCCTACACAACCTTTTTAACTGCCTCCATTGGCGTTCATGTAGCCATACCCTAGTCCTCATTGCCCATTATATATTGTGCTATTCATATTCCTATCTGATTGGCTTCCGTTATTTATGAACAAACTGTCTCAATTAGTTCTCCTTCATTTTATCCCTGAACAACATTTGGTCTTGTATATCCTTTCTCAGTGTCTTGCTTTATCCACCTTTACATTCTTTACTTGTCTCAATGGACATACAACAGGCATCATATACATATATGGTGGGTTTCACAAATCTGTTCTTTGGTTCGAGCTGTTAAAGAGAAGAAAAGGTGGTTTCAGCACTTGAAAAGTGCATACATTACCTTGTATATTCCTTCATGAGTCCTCTGAACGGCAGTAAGATTGAAAAGAAGATTTAATGATCGCTAATTTAGCAAAGATGGCCCTTGTTAAAGCTGAATAGAGTAAAGATTTATCTAGCTGACCCCGAAATAGTGTTCAATGTTGTCCATGTCATTGTAATAAGTGGTCATTGTAATAAGTGGACGGAACACATATTTTTTGACTCCTTACAGTTTGCCAATGGGTATATATGAGGTCCTTTTCTAGTTATGTCGTTTCTTCCTCTCTTTTTTATTCTTTCTTGTTTTTGCCTTTTTCTATTTTAAACATGGATGTTGACAGTTAAAAGCATACAATAGCCTTTTAGTTTAACCAAACAGATGAGCCGAATAAACAAGCTACACCCAAAAGTTTGGTATAATAGGCTTTCTTGCTGGTCCTGCTTCTTTCTCTCTCTATTCTATCTGAGTTTCACCTTTCTCTTTGTTGGATACATCATACTTACAATCTGTTGGTCTTGAACTTGAAGAAGATATTCTCTCTGATGGACTCAGCTGTCTGATGGGACAAATCGTTGCATTTATGAAACAGGGGATCTATTTTCTTCATTTGCCTTGTTACAGAATAGTAGTTATAGTCAATACTTATCTCGACATTAACCTGCCATGATCACCACCATCGAAGAAGCCAAGACCCTCTGCGTCGCCCTCCTCAACCAAACCCTCCCCCTCCCTCCCTCCTCCGCTCCCTCCTCCACCCTCCGTCCGCCGCGTCTCCCGCGTCTCCAAACCCATCTCCGCCGTCCACGTGGACATCGTCTGCACCTTCGGCCTCTCCCCGCCTGGATCCTCGTCTCCGACCGAAACCCTAGGTCCATCCAAACCCTAACCCTAGCCCCTCGCGTCGCCAAACTCCTCGCCGCCGCGAACTCCGCCGGCGCTCTGAAACCCTCCCTCATCCTCCTCCTCTTCTCCCGGGGTTTCGGATGACGTGGCGAGGGATTGGGGTCGGAGTTCGGGGCGAGGAGGTTGAGTTCGTGGGGTTCGAGCGGGCGTTTGAGGTTAGGGTTTTGGAGGGGAGGGGAGGTTAGGGCTTCGAAGGGGTGAAGGTCAGGTGGGGGATTTGGGAGGGGTGATGGGTTTGCGGGGTTGGTTTCGTCGATGAGATCGGGTGGGGATGAGGCGGTGAATTTCGATACGACGGCGCTGATCGCGATGGTGTCGGGGATCAGCAATGGAGGGTGCGCGAAGTTGCTGGAGGCGCTGGAGGAGCAGATGAGGGCTAGGTTTAAGATCAACTATGAGTTTGTTGTCGCGCAGGTACCTTCGGATAAACTCAGTTTTGGATTGTTCTAATTGTGAGGATTGTAGTGTGGTGTTTTCCGCAGTAACGCTAGATTGAGCAATTCAGTGTTGTGCAGGGTTTTAGCTTAATGTGCTTAGTTAATATTGAATTTGAATCTCCGAATGGTCGCTCTTATATACTACAATGTGTTTAAGATCATGTCTCTGATTATTCATATCATTTTCAGTAATGTATTTTGGAGTCCAACTGCTCCCTGATATATAAATATCCTAGTTGTATTTAACTTATTCATCTGTTTGAGCGAGGAGCTTATTTGGAACCCTATTCTATTTCATGCTAACCCCGCTCTACCAGTTCCAACTTCCAATTCCTATTTTCTTCTTTTTCCTCTATGGACGGCATATACCTAGTGCAGAAGCAAAAATTGCATACGCCTTACAAAATAAGTATTAACAATTGACAACACAAACAAGAAAATCAAGATTATAGTCCTTTTAATCCAAAATTTTGGGTTGGCTACTTGAATCTATTTCTACCATTCAATACTAAAGAGCTATCCCTAACTATCCTACACAACCTTTTTAACTGCCTCCATTGACGTTCATGTAGCCATACCCCTAGTCCTCATTGCCCATTATATATTGTGCTATTCATATTCCTATCTGATTGGCTTCCGTTATTTATGAACAAACTGTCTCAATTAGTTCTCCTTCATTTTATCCCTGAACAACATTTGGTCTTGTATATCCTTTCTCAGTGTCTTGCTTTATCCACCTTTACATTCTTTACTTGTCTCAATGGACATACAACAGGCATCATATACATATATGGTGGGTTTCACAAATCTGTTCTTTGGTTCGAGCTGTTAAAGAGAAGAAAAGGTGGTTTCAGCACTTGAAAAGTGCATACATTACCTTGTATATTCCTTCATGAGTCCTCTGAACGGCAGTAAGATTGAAAAGAAGATTTAATGATCGCTAATTTAGCAAAGATGGCCCTTGTTAAAGCTGAATAGAGTAAAAGATTTATCTAGCTGACCCCGAAATAGTGTTCAATGTTGTCCATGTCATTGTAATAAGTGGTCATTGTAATAAGTGGTCATTGTAATAAGTGGACGGAACACATATTTTTTGACTCCTTACAGTTTGCCAATGGGTATATATGAGGTCCTTTTCTAGTTATGTCGTTTCTTCCTCTCTTTTTTTATTCTTTCTTGTTTTTGCCTTTTTCTATTTTAAACATGGATGTTGACAGTTAAAAAGCATACAATAGCCTTTTAGTTTAACCAAACAGATGAGCCGAATAAACAAGCTACACCCAAAAGTTTGGTATAATAGGCTTTCTTGCTGGTCCTGCTTCTTTTCTCTCTCTATTCTATACGAGTTTCACCTTTCTCTTTGTTGGATACATCATACTTACAATCTGTTGGTCTTCGAACTTGAAGAAGATATTCTCTCTGATGGACTCAGCTGTCTGATGGGACAAATCGTTGCATTTATGAAACAGGGGATCTATTTTCTTCATTTGCCTTGTTACAGAATAGTAGTTATAGTCAATACTTATCTACGACATTAACCTGTTTTCTAGGTTTTACTATTTTGAATAAGCTCACATCTTCTTCATATTGACATTTTGTTTTGTTTTTTGTTTATTGATCTTGAGTTCGGACTTAATTACCTCTGATCTGCTTATAGGTGATATCTGAACTTGAGAATCCAATTCTAGTTGAATTCAGAGGTGTTATAGCTGGAAAGAAAGGGATCATTTGTGAAAGCGTATGTTCAGAGTTCAAGGAGCTTGTTTTGATGTGCGGAGGGCCTCATGAAAAGTTGGGGCAGATCTTTTAATTAAACATCTTCTGTAAGTTTGTCAACTTGATCTAATCACATTCACATATTTCAGTTGCTACTTGTTATACAATTGTCTCCGACCGAAACCTAGGTCCATCCAAACCTAACCCTAGCCCCTCGCGTCGCCAAACTCCTCGCCGCCGCGAACTCCGCCGGCGCTCTGAAACCCTCCCTCATCCTCCTCCTCTTCTCCCGGGGTTTCGGATGACGTGGCGAGGGATTGGGGTCGGAGTTCGGGGCGAGGAGGTTGAGTTCGTGGGGTTCGAGCGGGCGTTTGAGGTTAGGGTTTTGGAGGGGAGGGGAGGTTAGGGCTTCGAAGGGGTGAAGGTCAGGGTGGGGGATTTGGGAGGGGTGATGGGGCGGGGTTGGTTTCGTCGATGAGATCGGGTGGGGATGAGGCGGTGAATTTCGATACGACGGCGCTGATCGCGATGGTGTCGGGGATCAGCAATGGAGGGTGCGCGAAGTTGCTGGAGGCGCTGGAGGAGCAGATGAGGGCTAGGTTTAAGATCAACTATGAGTTTGTTGTCGCGCAGGTACCTTGGATAAACTCAGTTTTGGATTGTTCTAATTGTGAGGATTGTAGTGTGGTGTTTTCCGCAGTAACGCTAGATTGAGCAATTCAGTGTTGTGCAGGGTTTTAGCTTAATGTGCTTAGTTAATATTGAATTTGAATCTCGAATGGTCGTCTTATATACTACAATGTGTTTAAGATCATGTCTCTGATTATTCATATCATTTTCAGTAATGTATTTTGGAGTCCAACTGCTCCCTGATATATAAATATCCTAGTTGTATTTAACTTATTCATCTGTTTGAGCGAGGAGCTTATTTGGAACCCTATTCTATTTCATGCTAACCCCGCTCTACCAGTTCCAACTTCCAATTCCTATTTTCTTCTTTTTCCTCTATGGATGACATATACCTAGTGCAGAAGCAAAATTGCATACGCCTTACAAAATAAGTATTAACAATTGACAACACAAACAAGAAAATCAAGATTATAGTCCTTTTAATCCAAAATTTTGGGTTGGCTACTTGAATCTATTTCTACCATTCAATACTAAAGAGCTATCCCTAACTATCCTACACAACCTTTTTAACTGCCTCCATTGACGTTCATGTAGCCATACCCCTAGTCCTCATTGCCCATTATATATTGTGCTATTCATATTCCTATCTGATTGGCTTCCGTATTTATGAACAAACTGTCTCAATTAGTTCTCCTTCATTTTATCCCTGAACAACATTTGGTCTTGTATATCCTTTCTCAGTGTCTTGCTTTATCCACCTTTACATTCTTTACTTGTCTCAATGGACATACAACAGGCATCATATACATATATGGTGGGTTTCACAAATCTGTTCTTTGGTTCGAGCTGTTAAAGAGAAGAAAAGGTGGTTTCAGCACTTGAAAAGTGCATACATTACCTTGTATATTCCTTCATGAGTCCTCTGAACGGCAGTAAGATTGAAAAGAAGATTTAATGATCGCTAATTTAGCAAAGATGGCCCTTGTTAAAGCTGAATAGAGTAAAAGATTTATCTAGCTGACCCCCCGAAATAGTGTTCAATGTTGTCCATGTCATTGTAATAAGTGGTCATTGTAATAAGTGGACGGGAACACATATTTTTTTTGACTCCTTACAGTTTGCCAATGGGTATATATGAGGTCCTTTTCTAGTTATGTCGTTTCTTCCTCTCTTTTTTATTCTTTCTTGTTTTTGCCTTTTTCTATTTTAAACATGGATGTTGACAGTTAAAAGCATACAATAGCCTTTTAGTTTAACCAAACAGATGAGCCGAATAAACAAGCTACACCCAAAAGTTTGGTATAATAGGCTTTCTTGCTGGTCCTGCTTCTTTTCTCTCTCTATTCTATCTGAGTTTCACCTTTCTCTTTGTTGGATACATCATACTTACAATCTGTTGGTCTTGAACTTGAAGAAGATATTCTCTCTGATGGACTCAGCTGTCTGATGGGACAAATCGTTGCATTTATGAAACAGGGGATCTATTTTCTTCATTTGCCTTGTTACAGAATAGTAGTTATAGTCAATACTTATCTACGACATTAACCTGTTTTCTAGGTTTTACTATTTTGAATAAGCTCACATCTTCTTCATATTGACATTTTTGTTTTGTTTTTTTGTTTATTGATCTTCGAGTTCGGACTTAATTACCTCTGATCTGCTTATAGGTGATATCTGAACTTGAGAATCCAATTCTAGTTGAATTCAGAGGTGTTATAGCTGGAAAGAAAGGGATCATTTGTGAAAGCGTATGTTCAGAGTTCAAGGAGCTTGTTTTGATGTGCGGAGGGCCTCATGAAAAGTTGCGGGCAGATCTTTTAATTAAACATCTTCTGTAAGTTTGTCAACTTGATCTAATCACATTCACATATTTCAGTTGCTACTTGTTATACAATTGTTGTCATTTTCAGTTATGTGGTTTATTTACAGGGTAAGTTTCACAAAACCACCCTTGATTTTGGCCTTTTTTTGAGATAACCCCCTAAACTTTATAAATGTCACATAAGCCCCCATGTTTCGTCAGAAAACCCTAACTCATACTGTTAGATTTGACCGAGCCCGTGAAAATCATATGCGTCCAATTGTTGATTAAAATGCCCCTGATGGAAAAAACCCTTTTATGTCCTTTTTAATATTTAACCCCAAGGCCTCTTTTTGGGGTTTTTACTGATTACAGGTTAGCTAATTTTTTATTTTTTTGTTTTAACTGATTTATTTTTTCATGCGGGGTGCTATTTTTTTGTCGGGGTTGTTTTTTGCAAAACTTGAAAACTTTTGGGGGTTATGTGAGAAGCCCAAAAGTTGTGGAGGGGGTTTTAAGTGACATTTATAAAGTGTAGGGGTTTATATCATAGACGGCCAACCTTAAACGTGGTTTTGTGAAATTTTTCCTTATTTATATGGTGGCTGGAATCAATTTGGATCCTGATGCTGTTTGCTTATTAGCAATTGCAGGACACTTAATAACGAGAATTATCATCGTTTCAGATTCAAATTCTAACTAGTTTTTACCTGGTAGGGTTGTGCCGGACAATCCTTCAGAACGTGTGGCAGTTCTTCCAACAACCAGAAAGATTGCTTCAAAGAACAAAATCGTATTCGGAACTGGGGATTATTGGCATGCGCCTACTTTGACAGCAAACATGGGATTTGTGAGAGCTATCTCACAAACCGGAATGTCTTTGTACACCATTGAACATAGACCCCGTGCTCTAACAGGTGACTAGTCTACAACACCATCGGTGTCCAAATGCAAAGTGCGGCACATAATTTTGACGGTTCAGTAGATTCTTGACATTATGCACTGGGCCTTATGTAAGGAGCAGCGGTGGTGTGGCTGAGTATAAAACACATGCTAGAGTAGAGGCCACATTACTTGAAAGTTATTTTAGTAGAAGCCTTTAGAAGCATTAACCCTGGCTCTGATACAAGCCTGCAACATGTTTGTAGACAATTTCTCTTAAATTGTACATTCTTATAGTTCTGTTTATGTGTCCAGTGGGGTGTTCTGTTTATGGAACCATTACATGCTATAATTTTTTTGGGTTAATTGCGGATATACCCCTTGTACTATTCTCAATTGGTCTTGTATATCCTTTCTCAGTGTCTTGCTTTATCCACCTTTACATTCTTTACTTGTCTCAATGGACATACAACAGGCATCATATACATATATGGTGGGTTTCACAAATCTGTTCTTTGGTTCGAGCTGTTAAAGAGAAGAAAAGGTGGTTTCAGCACTTGAAAAGTGCATACATTACCTTGTATATTCCTTCATGAGTCCTCTGAACGGCAGTAAGATTGAAAAGAAGATTTAATGATCGCTAATTTAGCAAAGATGGCCCTTGTTAAAGCTGAATAGAGTAAAAGATTTATCTAGCTGACCCCCCGAAATAGTGTTCAATGTTGTCCATGTCATTGTAATAAGTGGTCATTGTAATAAGTGGACGGGAACACATATTTTTTTTGACTCCTTACAGTTTGCCAATGGGTATATATGAGGTCCTTTTCTAGTTATGTCGTTTCTTCCTCTCTTTTTTTATTCTTTCTTGTTTTTGCCTTTTTCTATTTTAAACATGGATGTTGACAGTTAAAAAGCATACAATAGCCTTTTAGTTTAACCAAACAGATGAGCCGAATAAACAAGCTACACCCAAAAGTTTGGTATAATAGGCTTTCTTGCTGGTCCTGCTTCTTTTCTCTCTCTATTCTATACGAGTTTCACCTTTCTCTTTGTTGGATACATCATACTTACAATCTGTTGGTCTTCGAACTTGAAGAAGATATTCTCTCTGATGGACTCAGCTGTCTGATGGGACAAATCGTTGCATTTATGAAACAGGGGATCTATTTTCTTCATTTGCCTTGTTACAGAATAGTAGTTATAGTCAATACTTATCTCGACATTAACCTGTTTTCTAGGTTTTACTATTTTGAATAAGCTCACATCTTCTTCATATTGACATTTTGTTTTGTTTTTTGTTTATTGATCTTGAGTTCGGACTTAATTACCTCTGATCTGCTTATAGGTGATATCTGAACTTGAGAATCCAATTCTAGTTGAATTCAGAGGTGTTATAGCTGGAAAGAAAGGGATCATTTGTGAAAGCGTATGTTCAGAGTTCAAGGAGCTTGTTTTGATGTGCGGAGGGCCTCATGAAAAGTTGCGGGCAGATCTTTTAATTAAACATCTTCTGTAAGTTTGTCAACTTGATCTAATCACATTCACATATTTCAGTTGCTACTTGTTATACAATTGTTGTCATTTTCAGTTATGTGGTTTATTTACAGGGTAAGTTTCACAAAACCACCCTTGATTTTGGCCTTTTTTTGAGATAACCCCCTAAACTTTATAAATGTCACATAAGCCCCCATGTTTCGTCAGAAAACCCTAACTCATACTGTTAGATTTGACCGAGCCCGTGAAAATCATATGCGTCCAATTGTTGATTAAAATGCCCCTGATGGAAAAAACCCTTTTATGTCCTTTTTAATATTTAACCCCAAGGCCTCTTTTTGGGGTTTTTACTGATTACAGGTTAGCTAATTTTTTATTTTTTTGTTTTAACTGATTTATTTTTTCATGCGGGGTGCTATTTTTTTGTCGGGGTTGTTTTTTGCAAAACTTGAAAACTTTTGGGGGTTATGTGAGAAGCCCAAAAGTTGTGGAGGGGGTTTTAAGTGACATTTATAAAGTGTAGGGGTTTATATCATAGACGGCCAACCTTAAACGTGGTTTTGTGAAATTTTTCCTTATTTATATGGTGGCTGGAATCAATTTGGATCCTGATGCTGTTTGCTTATTAGCAATTGCAGGACACTTAATAACGAGAATTATCATCGTTTCAGATTCAAATTCTAACTAGTTTTTACCTGGTAGGGTTGTGCCGGACAATCCTTCAGAACGTGTGGCAGTTCTTCCAACAACCAGAAAGATTGCTTCAAAGAACAAAATCGTATTCGGAACTGGGGATTATTGGCATGCGCCTACTTTGACAGCAAACATGGGATTTGTGAGAGCTATCTCACAAACCGGAATGTCTTTGTACACCATTGAACATAGACCCCGTGCTCTAACAGGTGACTAGTCTACAACACCATCGGTGTCCAAATGCAAAGTGCGGCACATAATTTTGACGGTTCAGTAGATTCTTGACATTATGCACTGGGCCTTATGTAAGGAGCAGCGGTGGTGTGGCTGAGTATAAAACACATGCTAGAGTAGAGGCCACATTACTTGAAAGTTATTTTAGTAGAAGCCTTTAGAAGCATTAACCCTGGCTCTGATACAAGCCTGCAACATGTTTGTAGACAATTTCTCTTAAATTGTACATTCTTATAGTTCTGTTTATGTGTCCAGTGGGGTGTTCTGTTTATGGAACCATTACATGCTATAATTTTTTTGGGTTAATTGCGGATATACCCCTTGTACTATTCTCAATTGGGGATAGACCCTCTGTAGTTCTATTGTTGCGGGTAGACTCCCTGAGTGATCTTTTTGACTCTTTTCCCGTCAGGAGGTCTATTTGTCAAACATCAATTTTTTTTCTGTGGGTAAACTGCCCAATAAAATTTCACTGTTGTCTATATGCGTGATAGAACTATAGGGGCCAATCTGCAATTGGGTGATAGTACAGGGTCATCTGCGTATTTTATTATTAATATTATTATTATTATTTTGGGGTTCTTCTGCTTTTCTTGATGGTTGTGTTTCTGACTGGTGTTCTTTGTAGAATCAAATGTCATGCTTTATTTTTTACCTCGGAATTTCCCCTTGCAAGTGAGGAAAGAATGTGCATTCAGTGTGTTACATGCTCAATGAATCTCACTTCAGAAACTTGAAATTTCTGGTAGCGGAATCTTAATTGTGGGCGATGGTTAATCTCAGTAAATTGTGCATCTGATAAGAGGAATTTCAGTGAGAAAAATTCTTAGTGAAAAAAAAGAATACAGAAGAAATTTACATAATGGACTCAAAGAGTCAATATACAAAATTCTAAGTCCCACGAATTTGAAAATGCAATCCATATCCTTTGATATTTCTTAAGACCTAAATATACTTCTAATTGATTTATTAGAATTTAGTTATTTACAAATTACCATTATGTTAGCTTTAACTAGAGGGACTAATTACAATAACCTTATGATTTGAGGGACCTAAACAATTCTAATGACTTAGGGACTAATATCTAAGAAGTCTAAAAGTTATACGCTTCAGAATTAATTTTTGGCGAAATAGCACTTAAAATAACTCATAGTTTCGCTCACTTTGCACTTATGTATTCCAACTTATTTCTGGCAAGTTATTTTAGTAGAAGCCTTTAGAAGCATTAACCCTGGCTCTGATACAAGCCTGCAACATGTTTGTAGACAATTTCTCTTAAATTGTACATTCTTATAGTTCTGTTTATGTGTCCAGTGGGGTGTTCTGTTTATGGAACCATTACATGCTATAATTTTTTTGGGTTAATTGCGGATATACCCCTTGTACTATTCTCAATTGGGGATAGACCCCTGTAGTTCTATTGTTGCGGGTAGACTCCCTGAGTGATCTTTTTGACTCTTTTCCCGTCAGGAGGTCTATTTGTCAAACATCAATTTTTTTTCTGTGGGTAAACTGCCCAATAAAATTTCACTGTTGTCTATATGCAGCAGTAGAACTATAGGGGGCCAATCTGCAATTGGGTGATAGTACAGGGGTCATCTGCGGTATTTTATTATTAATATTATTATTATTATTTTGGGGTTCTTCTGCTTTTCTTGATGGTTGTGTTTCTGACTGGTGTTCTTTGTAGAATCAAATGTCATGCTTTATTTTTTACCTCGGAATTTCCCCTTGCAAGTGAGGAAAGAATGTGCATTCAGTGTGTTACATGCTCAATGAATCTCACTTCAGAAACTTGAAATTTCTGGTAGCGGAATCTTAATTGTGGGCGATGGTTAATCTCAGTAAATTGTGCATCTGATAAGAGGAATTTCAGTGAGAAAAATTCTTAGTGAAAAAAAAGAATACAGAAGAAATTTACATAATGGACTCAAAGAGTCAATATACAAAATTCTAAGTCCCACGAATTTGAAAATGCAATCCATATCCTTTGATATTTCTTAAGACCTAAATATACTTCTAATTGATTTATTAGAATTTAGTTATTTACAAATTACCATTATGTTAGCTTTAACTAGAGGGACTAATTACAATAACCTTATGATTTGAGGGACCTAAACAATTCTAATGACTTAGGGACTAATATCTAAGAAGTCTAAAAGTTATACGCTTCAGAATTAATTTTTGGCGAAATAGCACTTAAAATAACTCATAGTTTCGCTCACTTTGCACTTATGTATTCCAACTTATTTCTGGCAATATTTATATACTCTAAGTTGTTAAAAATTAACATATTAGTATGCTCATCATGCAAACATGAAAATTTTCACCCAAAATGTTCTTCTATGATATTCTCGTGTTAATTTTAGAGCTTTTAACCATTAATATTTCTTAAATTTACTATTAAACCTATCAAATTTCTCGTGTTAATTTTAGAGCTTTTAACCATTAATATTTCTTAAATTTACTATTAAACCTATCAAATTTCTATTTATAACTTATCTTAATTCTA
>CM022701.1:86342698-86479831 GCA_012295165.1 Asparagus setaceus
TTTGCTGCTCAGTTTGCGCTACAGAGGTTGGTGTTTTTGACGAAGATGAGATTTACCATTTCTTTGATGTCATTCCTAGTAACTCTTGATCAGCTTTGTTTGTTTGTTATTTTCCCTTTTAAGAAATTTGTGTATTGGATTCCTCTATGTATGATATAAATTCTTTATAATCTAGTCATGAATGTATAATGATGTTGCTTTTGTTTTACCGAAAAGATTTCTGTTCTGAATGTTAAACCTGTCCTGGTTATTTTGAATCATTGATGCTCAAGGTATGCAAGCAGAGTTAGTAAGGGCATTTTCCCTAAATGTAGAAAGAAGAAGAGTTGATCATGGATTTGGCCAGACTCACGTCCATTGACATATACAGCAATAGTGATTGCTTGATACTGTACAAGCATTAAGATACAATTAAGTGTTCACCTATGCATTACTTTTATTTAGGATTTGATTGATTGCTTGCAACTAGTTGTTGATGCCACAGCGATGTTGGATGTCATCGACGTCTTGGCCATGTTGGTAACGATATTTTCGCTGATTGCAGCTCTTAGTAGAACATCGTCGCTATGAGAAAGAGCAATTGGTGATAGAAAAGAGCAATTTGTATATGGACTAATTCAATCCTTCTCCTGAATACAGTAGGAGAATTATTTCATCCCTCGGGGTGATTTTGGATTTCAGGGGGGTAAGGAAAGTTAAGAGAAAATAGGGAAGAGAAGAGAAGGGGAGTTAAGAGAGTTCTCTTCCCTTCCATTACACCCCAATTTGGAGGGGAATAAATTTTGTATTGTTGAGGATGAACTAAGGTGAACTAGGGGGAACTCTTAGCTACCCAAACAAAGTGAATGTCTCCCCTACTTTTCCTTCTCCCTTGTTCGCTCCAATCCAAACAAACCCTTAGATAAAATGTGACGACTCAAAAGAGCTTCCTCTGTTGAACCAAAGACCTAATTCTCAAAGAAATTAAACTTTAATTAATTACCCAGCACTCATCTAGTAGAAACTGGGTCTGGATTAGGTCTGAGGCCATTCAAAACATGAGCTTAGTGACTCGAGCTGTCCAGTGCACAGTCCAACAAAATAACATTGATCCAAAAGTTAGCATGCATATGGTATTCTGATCTTGAATCTAAGACCTCCAACTAATCAATGTCAGTGGCCATATGCGTCATGTTGTTTAACTATAAACTAAAGGGTGTGTCTGACAACTCCACAAAACTTGTTTTAGATGGTACAACTTTGGTCCATAATCTTGTTTTCAGTTTGGGCCAAATTGAACTAGTTCTCTCTAAACTTAAAATTTAGCCCTTAAATTAGTTCTTCTGTGAACCAAACCTCATAAGGGACAACTCTGGTCTGGTTAAAATAAAATAAAAACCAGTTCAAGGCTTGTTCTATTTTGAAGTTGCCAAACACACTCTCTCTTTGGCAACTGCAAAAGAAGACCAGGCCAAATCTAGTTTTTCTCTAACTTAGGCCAAAATTTGTCTAATTAGTGGGTGGTCCAAAAAAAAAGCGCTAAAATTTGAACTAAAGAAAATTAATTAAACTTACTGCTAAATTAAAAACTAAAATTAATTTAACTTTTTTAATAAAAGTAAACTCTTAAAGCTTAGCAATTCTATAGAACAAGAAATGCCAAAATATACTGCATAAGTTGCAAATTTAGACAGTGTTCAATTCCTCTAGTTTAAAAATATGGCGTAAAAAAGTCCATGTTCAATTCATCAGGTGCATTATGCCTATACCGTGACAGAAATACTCCAGGATACATCCAGTGCAAAATCACTCTAGTTTTCTCCGAGGAAGAGTTTGCGCAAAGCTCCCCTACAAGGATTGCAAAAAAATGACATGCCATTCTTCAAACGTACTGGAGGAACTAAAGAGAATATCACTGTCTACAATTTCCGTAAAATCATAAACTCTGTGCAAACTTGAGAGTTTTCATATACCAACCAAAGCTTCCCTCTAGACTCCTTCAAACAAAACACATGCCTGCAAAGCGCATAGCTATATGAAAACACATAGAGGAGCGATATCGCAAATCCAAACTTCTCATCTTTGATGTTGAATCTGAATAGACATTTTTTCTTCTTCTTCGTGATGATTTCCAATCCAGTGGAGGGCTCCATGAAGGAGAACTGGATTAGAATAGCCGAAATATTCAAAGGGTCACCGAGGCACCTCCATTGTTCAGTGTCTACTGTATAGATCTCACATCGAGCAGGATGACCTTGATAATAAGATAATCTAACTATCTTGTATTGCCCCCATAGTCATGTCGATACCTAGACCAAAACTTTTAGATGAAATAAGAGACTTCTCGAGGACTAATATACTTTGGAACTTTCTGAAGTTCTCGAGTCATAGGATTTATAAGTATATATCAGACTTAGAACTTCTTCCATAAGCATAAGTCAAACCATCAACAAAATGTGATAACCAATGATACTTTCTCCCAAGGTAAAGTTTGTAGGAGATCTCCGTAGATCAAGCAACCTAATTTCTCCATGCGAAGAGCATGTTTATCAGCAATCATGTAGCTTGGAGATCGCTCGTGCTGTGATTTCAAGAAACAGGGATCATCATAAGTTAAAGAAAGCCATTGCTTGCAGACGCCACAGAATTTCGCAAGAGTTTTTGCTGGTAATCTTCATAGTACGATCGCCACGATGTCAAATACCAGAATAGTGTTCTTGTTGTTCGCAGTGATTCTCTGTTTCTTGTTGGGTCTCTTTTTGTTCGTCATGCCTGCTACGGTTTTGAGCGCCTACAAGTTTTCAAATGTTTTTTTGCTTTAATTTGAGGTTTCTCTTAATTTTATAAAGGACCCCTAAATCTTCTTTGTTTCTATATTAGACCCCCCAAATCTAGGTATTTCTAGATTAAGACCCCGGCTCCTTTAAGTTGTTTCAAAAGGGACCTCATGAAGAAATTCTATCAAAATTCTTTAAATCCAATCTGATTCCATAGATTTAATTTCTAGAATCTTATTTGATGGATGTGTTTCTTCTATGTTTTTTATTTTCATATAAACCCACCATCAAATTGTATATGCTTTTAAATTTACCCTTGAAAATATTACAATAATTTATTTGTCCTCCAATTTATTTCGTTCCCACAGATTTATCTTTAAACTTAACCAGTGTATAGCCGATTTGGAATATTCTGCTAACCCAAATAATTAACACTTCTTTAAAAATGTCGACTTTATTCTCTAATATATCAATTTAAACATTTAAGTTTAGTATATCAATTTAAAAATTCAAGCAAAATATCTTTCTTGTCTCATTGAGCAAGTCATCCAATTCGGAAAACCAAAACGAAATAATCTCTAGTGAAAGAGTTTGGTTCCTTTTGTTGTCATTAGGAAGAGGATTGAACTTTGATCAGGTGAAAAAGTACCTTAATTTGCCTCAACAAGACACTTCAGCCAACAGATACAGTTATAATTGTAATTTAGAGGAAAACGAAAATGAAGACAGCTTCATTTACATGACTTATAGCTATTTTTGGGTTATTATAAATACAGCATAGACGATGAATGCTCTGGTGAGTAAAGGGTGCTGAACAAATGAAAACCAACTCAAGAGGGTTTGGGCTTTTGATTTTTTGACTAGGGGGTGAGTGATTTGTTTTTAAAGCTAGGCGGGTGGAGACAATTTTCCCTTGATTTTTTAAAATTAAATTAAGGGCAGAAAATTAATTTATCTTTGTGTACTTCTCACATAATTAGGAGTTCTCATTTTATAAGAACGACCCGCATACGAACAGTACATCCGGACCATTCAGGACAAAATAGGGGGGCAGTTTTGAAAGTTCACTGCCCCCTTTACTGGACAGAACTCCTTGCTCCCATGCAGGGAAGTTCTGATAAGATGCATAGTCCATAATTAGAAGCCATTCAAATTGGCATAGCTATGCATAAATGTCCTATGTGGATGGTTGCCATATCTTCACATAATCAAACTATTTACCTACACAACTGCAAATTATCTACTAAACTACTTAATTAACTATAAGTTTAGTTTTTAGCTTCTTCATCACAACTTACACCATGATTTTGATACATCACAAACCTTTTCTATTGGCTCTCTACACATTTTACCTAACTTTCTTCTGAATTTCATTAGATTAACCATAAATAGTTGAATATATGTAGAACTTATTCCTCTATAGTAGCTTTCAATTTGACCTTGCAAGCAACTTAAGAACTGGTAGTGGTGTAGTTTTCAAAAATTTCAAAACTTTTTGTGGCAAGTTTTGACTAGTCTCTCTCTCACAAGTCAAAGTAAGTGTACTTGCTTACAAGCTAATATCATAGTCAATATCAACCAAGTTGTCTACATCTTAGAAAATCTTGCGTAGATGATACACTGCATATTTTTCTCTTCTATCAGGCAAGGAGGCAGTTTAATTGATTATCTTTCAACCTTTTTGTCAACAATGGTTGAGCCTAATGATCTGATAGACTGTGGAATTAGCCTCCTTCACATTACCATTTCACTCATTATTTCATGTTAATAGTTTTATCTTGAGTAAAATCATTGTTAAGGAACCACAGATTATGTTGTTTTTCAATTTCTACAGAATATTCTTTTATAACTCTATATCTAGGAGGATCAAAGATAACGATCAATTGGCTGAGATGTACAAGTTACAACCCACAAGAAAATGCGAAAATGGATTACTCATATAAATTGAACTTGAATATTTATTTTTGATATTAAACGCTTACTGGAACGAATCGCAACAAGCGGGGATAGCTCAGTTGGGAGAGCGTCAGACTGAAGATCTGAAGGTCGCGTGTTCGATCCACGCTCACCGCAATTTACTTAATTTTTTATTTTTTATAAAATTTATTTTATTCCTTAAATATTTCCCCTTCGTCTTCGGAGCGAATTCATCGAAATCCTTTCTTAAATTTGTTAAATATATCTCTCCTTCATCTTCTCCGCTTCCTTCGAAATCGATCTCCCAACAAATCAAATCCGTAAGTTTTCTCCTCTTCTTCTCGTTTCGAATTCTCTTATTTACTGTGATCAATCAACACTAGCAGATACAGTTGACGAGTTTTCAGTGTAAAGATTCAATTTTTACCATCAATTTGATGTTCGGTCCAAATTCACGGTAGGGATGGAAAAAGGAGGGATTTTACAACAATTGTTTGATAATTTATCTAATTTCATTTGTCTGTCTTGTTCTTCTAGCTCTTTTCCTCTCTCCTGAGTTCTTATTCTAGGGTTTTGAGATATTTGCCCTCAGTATTGTGTATTTTGAAGAATTCCCAAAATTTTGATATTGTAGAATAAATCCCTAAACCCATTGGTTACCCAAGCTAGTCTCTTTAGTTTAGTTTTTCTGTCTTCATGTTATACCCATATCTTCAATCCCTAGGAAAAAAGATTAGGGGTGTATTAGTGAGTACAAGAGATTATGAGGGAGTTTGGGTGAGCTTATTTGTTGATCAAAATACTTTTTAAATTAGTTTTCCTATCTACTTGCTTGGTAACATCACAAATAAGATAGATTTTAAGTCCCCAACTTTTGAAAACAAAGGGAAAAAGGTCAACATGGTCCCTGTACTAGGGCTTCACACTCAAATAAGTCCTGTACTTTTTTTTCTCTCAACTTAGTCCTATACCTCTCATTTGATGAAAACTTAGTCCTTTTTAACATCTGTTAAAATGAGACGTTAACTTTTCATTTATGACTTAATTACCAAGGTCCTTGTACTTTGTTTATTTTAGTTTATTTTCACTTGATCAGGAAAAATTCATGTAAAACACAGTCCTCTCAATCTAAACAAATAACATAGGTTAAGAAATATTCTTTAAGACATATTCTCATACTTACTATCTACTAAAACATTGGATATTAGCTGAAGTTCTTGTTCATTTCTATATTCAACTCATTGGAACTGAGCAGGTCTAGATCATCGTTTCCTCCTGCTTTTTGATACAAAACCCCATTGATTTCTAAGGCCTTCGTTGTTGCACGTCGGCAAAACTTGTCCTGCAACAAATTACAAAACCAAGCTCAAATGACCACTAGAATATTTCGTCAATGGTGACAAGCGGAGGAATGACGGGGGTGGAGGAATATAATAAACCCTAACGCTATAAGCGTTATGTCTATAATCTAATTTTGGATGAATATAATAAACCCTAACAAAGCAAAAATTATTGAGTTTTGGAGAATATGATAAAGCTAACACTAAACAGGATAGGTAAAGAAAACATGAAATTTGTGATGAAATACCTCACCATTCATGTTTGCTTTTGATTTTTGACTAGGGGTGAGTGATTTGTTTTAAAGCTAGGCGGGTGGAGACAATTTTCCCTTGATTTTTAAAATTAAATTAAGGGCAGAAAATTAATTTATCTTTGTGTACTTCTCACATAATTGGAGTTCTCATTTTATAAGAACGACCCGCATACCTAACAAGACATCCGGACCATTCAGGACAAAATAGGGGGGCAGTTTTGAAAGTTCATCGCCTCTTTATCGACGAACTCCTTGCTCCCATGCAGTGATTCGATAAGATCATAGTCCATAATTAGAAGCCATTCAAATTGGCATAGCTATGCATAAATGTCCTATGTGGATGGTTGCCATATCTTCACATAATCAAACTATTTACCTACACAACTGCAAATTATCTACTAAACTACTTAATTAACTATAAGTTTAGTTTTTAGCTTCTTCATCACAACTTACACCATGATTTTGATACATCACAAACCTTTTCTATTGGCTCTCTACACATTTTACCTAACTTTCTTCTGAATTTCATTAGATTAACCATAAATAGTTGAATATATGTAGAACTTATTCCTCTATAGTAGCTTTCAATTTGACCTTGCAAGCAACTTAAGAACTGGTAGTGGTGTAGTTTTCAAAAATTTCAAAACTTTTGTGGCAAGTTTTGACTAGTCTCTCTCTCACAAGTCAAAGTAAGTGTACTTGCTTACAAGCTAATATCATAGTCAATATCAACCAAGTTGTCTACATCTTAGAAAATCTTGCGTAGATGATACACTGCATATTTTTCTCTTCTATCAGGCAAGGAGGCAGTTTAATTGATTATCTTTCAACCTTTTTGTCAACAATGGTTGAGCCTAATGATCTGATAGACTGTGGAATTAGCCTCCTTCACATTACCATTTCACTCATTATTTCATGTTAATAGTTTTATCTTGAGTAAAATCATTGTTAAGGAACCACATATTATGTTGTTTTTTCAATTTCTAGAAGAATATTCTTTTATAACTCTATATCTAGGAGGATCAAAGATAACGATCAATTGGCTGAGATGTACAAGTTACAACCCACAAGAAAATGCGAAAATGGATTACTCATATAAATTGAACTTGAATATTTATTTTTGATATTAAACGCTTACTGGAACGAATCGCAACAAGCGGGGATAGCTCAGTTGGGAGAGCGTCAGACTGAAGATCTGAAGGTCGCGTGTTCGATCCACGCTCACCGCAATTTACTTAATTTTTTATTTTTTATAAAATTTATTTTATTCCTTAAATATTTCCCCTTCGTCTTCGGAGCGAATTCATCGAAATCCTTTCTTAAATTTGTTAAATATATCTCTCCTTCATCTTCTCCGCTTCCTTCGAAATCGATCTCCCAACAAATCAAATCCGTAAGTTTTCTCCTCTTCTTCTCGTTTCGAATTCTCTTATTTACTGTGATCAATCAACACTAGCAGATACAGTTGACGAGTTTTCAGTGTAAAGATTCAATTTTACCATCAATTTGATGTTCGGTCCAAATTCACGGTAGGGATGGAAAAAGGAGGATTTTTACAACAATTGTTTGATAATTTATCTAATTTCATTTGTCTGTCTTGTTCTTCTAGCTCTTTTCCTCTCCTGAGTTCTTATTCTAGGGTTTTGAGATATTTGCCCCTCAGTATTGTGTATTTTGAAGAATTCCCAAAATTTTGATATTGTAGAATAAATCCCTAAACCCATTGGTTACCAAGCTAGTCTCTTTAGTTTAGTTTTTCTGTCTTCATGTTATACCCATATCTTCAATCCCTAGGGAAAAAGATTAGGGGTGTATTAGTGAGTACAAGAGATTATGAGGGAGTTTGGGTGAGCTTATTTGTTGATCAAAATACTTTTAAATTAGTTTTCCTATCTACTTGCTTGGTAACATCACAAATAAGATAGATTTTAAGTCCCCAACTTTTGAAAACAAAAGGGAAAAAGGTCAACATGGTCCCTGTACTAGGGCTTCACACTCAAATAAGTCCCTGTACTTTTTTTTCTCTCAACTTAGTCCTTATACCTCTCATTTGATGAAAACTTAGTCCTTTTTTAACATCTGTTAAAAATGAGACGTTAACTTTTCATTTATGACTTAATTACCCAAGGTCCTTGTACTTTGTTTATTTTAGTTTATTTTCACTTGATCAGGAAAATTCATGTAAAACACAGTCCTCTCAATCTAAACAAATAACATAGGTTAAAATATTTACTCAGCACCTATTCTCTTTATACTTTCTATCTACTAAACTACTTAATTAACTATAAGTTTAGTTTTTAGCTTCTTCATCACAACTTACACCATGATTTTGATACATCACAAACCTTTTCTATTGGCTCTCTACACATTTTACCTAACTTTCTTCTGAATTTCATTAGATTAACCATAAATAGTTGAATATATGTAGAACTTATTCCTCTATAGTAGCTTTCAATTTGACCTTGCAAGCAACTTAAGAACTGGTAGTGGTGTAGTTTTCAAAAATTTCAAAACTTTTGTGGCAAGTTTTGACTAGTCTCTCTCACAAGTCAAAGTAAGTGTACTTGCTTACAAGCTAATATCATAGTCAATATCAACCAAGTTGTCTACATCTTAGAAAATCTTGCGTAGATGATACACTGCATATTTTTCTCTTCTATCAGGCAAGGAGGCAGTTTAATTGATTATCTTTCAACCTTTTTGTCAACAATGGTTGAGCCTAATGATCTGATAGACTGTGGAATTAGCCTCCTTCACATTACCATTTCACTCATTATTTCATGTTAATAGTTTTATCTTGAGTAAAATCATTGTTAAGGAACCACATATTATGTTGTTTTCAATTTCTAGAAGAATATTCTTTTATAACTCTATATCTAGGAGGATCAAAGATAACGATCAATTGGCTGAGATGTACAAGTTACAACCCACAAGAAAATGCGAAAATGGATTACTCATATAAATTGAACTTGAATATTTATTTTGATATTAAACGCTTACTGGAACGAATCGCAACAAGCGGGGATAGCTCAGTTGGGAGAGCGTCAGACTGAAGATCTGAAGGTCGCGTGTTCGATCCACGCTCACCGCAATTTACTTAATTTTTTATTTTTTATAAAATTTATTTTATTCCTTAAATATTTCCCTTCGTCTTCGGAGCGAATTCATCGAAATCCTTTCTTAAATTTGTTAAATATATCTCTCCTTCATCTTCTCCGCTTCCTTCGAAATCGATCTCCCAACAAATCAAATCCGTAAGTTTTCTCCTCTTCTTCTCGTTTCGAATTCTCTTATTTACTGTGATCAATCAACACTAGCAGATACAGTTGACGAGTTTTCAGTGTAAAGATTCAATTTTACCATCAATTTGATGTTCGGTCCAAATTCACGGTAGGGATGGAAAAAGGAGGGATTTTACAACAATTGTTTGATAATTTATCTAATTTCATTTGTCTGTCTTGTTCTTCTAGCTCTTTTCCTCTCTCCTGAGTTCTTATTCTAGGGTTTTGAGATATTTGCCCCTCAGTATTGTGTATTTTGAAGAATTCCCAAAATTTTGATATTGTAGAATAAATCCCTAAACCCATTGGTTACCAAGCTAGTCTCTTTAGTTTAGTTTTTCTGTCTTCATGTTATACCCATATCTTCAATCCCTAGGGAAAAAGATTAGGGGTGTATTAGTGAGTACAAGAGATTATGAGGGAGTTTGGGTGAGCTTATTTGTTGATCAAAATACTTTTAAATTAGTTTTCCTATCTACTTGCTTGGTAACATCACAAATAAGATAGATTTTAAGTCCCCAACTTTTGAAAACAAAAGGGAAAAAGGTCAACATGGTCCTGTACTAGGGCTTCACACTCAAATAAGTCCCTGTACTTTTTTCTCTCAACTTAGTCCTTATACCTCTCATTTGATGAAAACTTAGTCCTTTTTAACATCTGTTAAAAATGAGACGTTAACTTTTCATTTATGACTTAATTACCCAAGGTCCTTGTACTTTGTTTATTTTAGTTTATTTTCACTTGATCAGGAAAAATTCATGTAAAACACAGTCCTCTCAATCTAAACAAATAACATAGGTTAAGAAATATTTACTCAACACCTATTCTCTTTATACTTTCTATCTACTAAACTACTTAATTAACTATAACTTTAGTTTTGGCTTCTTCATCACAACTTAAACCATGATTTTGATATATCACAAACCTTCTCTATTGACTCTCTACACATTTTAACCTAACTTTCTTCTGAATTTCATTAGATTAACCATAAATAGTTGAATATATGTAGAACTTATTCCTCTATAGTAGCTTTCAATTTGACCTTGCAAGCAACTTAAGAACTGGTAGTGGTGTAGTTTTCAAAAATTTCAAAACTTTTTGTGGCAAGTTTTGACTAGTCTCTCTCTCACAAGTCAAAGTAAGTGTACTTGCTTACAAGCTAATATCATAGTCAATATCAACTAAGTTGGCTACATCTTAGAAAATCTTGCGTAGATGATACACTGCATATTTTTCTCTTCTATCAGGCAAGGAGGCAGTTTAATTGATTATCTTTCAACCTTTTTGTCAACAATGGTTGACCCTAATGATCTGATAGACTCTGGAATTAACCTCCTTCACATGACCATTTCACTCATTATTTCATGTTAATAGTTTTATCTTGAGTAAAATCATTGTTAAGGAACCACAGATTATGTTGTTTTTCAATTTCTACAGAATATTCTTTTATAATTCTCTATCTTGGAGGATCAAAGATAACGATCAATTGGCTGAGATGTACAAGTTACAACCCACAAGAAAATGCGAAAATGGATTACTCATATAAATTGAACTTGAATATTTATTTTTATTTTTATAAAATTTATTTTATTCCTTAAATATTTCCCTTCGTCTTCGGAGCGAATTCATCGAAATCCTTTCTTAAATTTGTTAAATATATCTCTCCTTCATCTTCTCCGCTTCCTTCGAAATCGATCTCCCAACAAATCAAATCCGTAAGTTTTCTCCTCTTCTTCTCGTTTCGAATTCTCTTATTTACTGTGATCAATCAACACTAGCAGATACAGTTGACGAGTTTTCAGTGTAAAGATTCAATTTTACCATCAATTTGATGTTCGGTCCAAATTCACGGTAGGGATGGAAAAAGGAGGGATTTTTACAACAATTGTTTGATAATTTATCTAATTTCATTTGTCTGTCTTGTTCTTCTAGCTCTTTTCCTCTCTCCTGAGTTCTTATTCTAGGGTTTTTGAGATATTTGCCCCTCAGTATTGTGTATTTTGAAGAATTCCCAAAATTTTGATATTGTAGAATAAATCCCTAAACCCATTGGTTACCCAAGCTAGTCTCTTTAGTTTAGTTTTTCTGTCTTCATGTTATACCCATATCTTCAATCCCTAGGGAAAAAGATTAGGGGTGTATTAGTGAGTACAAGAGATTATGAGGGAGTTTGGGTGAGCTTATTTGTTGATCAAAATACTTTTAAATTAGTTTTCCTATCTACTTGCTTGGTAACATCACAAATAAGATAGATTTTAAGTCCCCAACTTTTGAAAACAAAAGGGAAAAAGGTCAACATGGTCCCTGTACTAGGGCTTCACACTCAAATAAGTCCCTGTACTTTTTTCTCTCAACTTAGTCCTTATACCTCTCATTTGATGAAAACTTAGTCCTTTTTAACATCTGTTAAAAATGAGGCGTTAACTTTTCATTTATGACTTAATTACCCAAGGTCCTTGTACTTTGTTTATTTTAGTTTATTTTCACTTGATCGGGTAATATTTTAGGAGTATAGATAAAATAAATTAATGGATCGTAATATGTAGGTTTAGGATAATATTGTCTTTTCAACTTTTATTTACGGAACTTTTAACGGAGAGTTAAAAAGGACTAATTTTCATCTAACAACATGCGGGGACTAACTTGAGAGAAAAAAATCAGACTAATTTGAGTGTGAAGTCTTAGTACAAGGACCCATTTGGCCTTTTTCCCAAAACAAAACTTAAACTAGGTTTTGACCACGCAAATGACTATTCTACTCATACAATTTATTATTATTATCATTATTTTTTTCATGAAAGGCAAAAGCCACCAAAAGCTGACACAGCATACAAACTTCTAAAAATAAGCCCTCGCAAACACCCTCTATAAGGTAAGAAAGATTTGAAGCAGTGTGCTAAAAGGCATCAAAAAACATATACCGACTTTCCTTCTTTCACTTTATTTGCTTCAGAACCTTTCTTAATTAGTTTTCATATCAATCTCTTTAGGTGGACATAGTTGGATCAAAGATGGGTTCAAGAGGAGCCAATGTATTACTAACTAGAGCCAACCGAATGAGGCAGAAGCTGCAATCTTCATTAGAAGCTAGTGTTCTTGAAATTGAAGATGTTTCATACCAGCATGCTGGTCATGCTGCTGTCAAGGGAGATCCAAATGAAACCCATTTTAATCTTAAGATCGTTTCGCCGAAGTTTGAAGGTCAGAGCCTTGTGAAGCGTCATCGGATGGTTTATGAGCTTCTGGATGACGAATTGAACTCTGGGCTCCATGCTGTTTCGATTGTTGCGAAAACTCCAAAGGAATCGGGTTCGACTAGTATCTGAACCATAGTTTCTTGTCGGTAAGTCTGAAAGTAAGGTAATTATGAATTTTATACTAGTACTTTCTATTGCTTTGAAGATTTGGATTACATCATATATTGAACCTTTATGTGAATATTCTTAGAGTATAAAAAACTATATCACAACTCTCACCGTAACTTTGGAGGTTTGGTATAGTAAAAAGAATCTTTAATATGGTATCAGATCAATCTGGGTTCATATCCCAGCAGAGACACATTTAAGTATGAAAAAATCCCACCAGACACATTTAAATGTGAAAAGCTGCGGGCATGTTAGAGTACAAAAGCATATCCCTCGACCCTCAAAATTGGAGTTTTGGTGTAGTGGAAGGAACCTTCACCATAATTTCAGGGCTTTGGTGATTTAGAAGGGACCTTTAACAAATAGAACTTGATGATTGCATATGACCTTTTAGTTTTCACTCTATACTTTCTTGTAGTTAAGTGAATTTCTTCAATTAACTTAAAATTTTATCCTTTCAAGTCGTCACCTAACATTAACTTCGTTCATTCTTAATTTCTGTTTGACACAATGAGTCACTGATACTAATGAAAGAACATTTATGGGAAAATACTTATACATGTGTGAGCCAGATTATTAGGAAGAAAAATTCTTATCCTGGTTGTGTTTGTATATGAAATGAACTGTTCAGTGGCCCCTTAAATTTTGTTCTGCAAAATACCCTTTTCTTTTGAGTCTTCTCAGTTGCCCTAGGGTTTTGAGATATTTGCCCCTCAGTATTGTGTATTTTGAAGAATTCCCAAAATTTTGATATTGTAGAATAAATCCCTAAACCCATTGGTTACCCAAGCTAGTCTCTTTAGTTTAGTTTTTCTGTCTTCATGTTATACCCATATCTTCAATCCCTAGGGAAAAAGATTAGGGGTGTATTAGTGAGTACAAGAGATTATGAGGGAGTTTGGGTGAGCTTATTTGTTGATCAAAATACTTTTAAATTAGTTTTCCTATCTACTTGCTTGGTAACATCACAAATAAGATAGATTTTAAGTCCCCAACTTTTGAAAACAAAACTTAAACTAGGTTTTGACCACGCAAATGACTATTCTACTCATACAATTTATTATTATTATCATTATTTTTTTCATGAAAGGCAAAAGCCACCAAAAGCTGACACAGCATACAAACTTCTAAAAATAAGCCCTCGCAAACACCCTCTATAAGGTAAGAAAGATTTGAAGCAGTGTGCTAAAAGGCATCAAAAAACATATACCGACTTTCCTTCTTTCACTTTATATGCTTCAGAACCTTTCTTAATTATTTTTCATATCAATCTGTTCAGGTGGACATAGTTGGATCAAAGATGGGTTCAAGAGGTGCCAATGTATTACTAACTAGAGCCAACCGAATGAGGCAGAAGCTGCAATCTTCATTAGAAGCTAGTGTTCTTGAAATTGAAGATGTTTCATACCAGCATGCTGGTCATGCTGCTGTCAAGGGAGATCCAAATGAAACCCATTTTAATCTTAAGATCGTTTCGCCGAAGTTTGAAGGTCAGAGCCTTGTGAAGCGTCATCGGATGGTTTATGAGCTTCTGGATGACGAATTGAACTCTGGGCTCCATGCTGTTTCGATTGTTGCGAAAACTCCAAAGGAATCGGGTTCGACTAGTATCTGAACCATAGTTTCTTGTCGGTAAGTCTGAAAGTAAGGTAATTATGAATTTTATACTAGTACTTTCTATTGCTTTGAAGATTTGGATTACATCATATATTGAACCTTTATGTGAATATTCTTAGAGTATAAAAAACTATATCACAACTCTCACCGTAACTTTGGAGGTTTGGTATAGTAAAAAGAATCTTTAATATGGTATCAGATCAATCTGGGTTCATATCCCAGCAGAGACACATTTAAGTATGAAAAAAAATCCCACCAGACACATTTAAATGTGAAAAGCTGCCGGGCATGTTAGAGTACAAAAGCATATCCCTCGACCCTCAAAATTGGAGTTTTGGTGTAGTGGAAGGAACCTTCACCATAATTTCAGGGCTTTGGTGATTTAGAAGGGACCTTTAACAAATAGAACTTGATGATTGCATATGACCTTTTTAGTTTTCACTCTATACTTTCTTGTAGTTAAGTGAATTTCTTCAATTAACTTAAAATTTTATCCTTTCAAGTCGTCACCTAACATTAACTTCGTTCATTCTTAATTTCTGTTTGACACAATGAGTCACTGATACTAATGAAAGAACATTTATGGGAAAATACTTATACATGTGTGAGCCAGATTATTAGGAAGAAAAATTCTTCGCACGCAGAAAAATTCTTATCCTGGTTGTGTTTGTATATGAAATGAACTGTTCAGTGGCCCCTTAAATTTTGTTCTGCAAAATACCCTTTTCTTTTGAGTCTTCTCAGTTGCCCTAGGGTTTTGAGTGTACACAAATGTTTCAGGAAGAAACAGAAATAGTAGCAGTTTAGGGCGGTGTTCGAATGGTTACAATGAAGATATAATAACGTGCTTGTATTCTTCTTTGTGTGGTAGACTTGGTTTTCAGGTTCCAGGCTACTCATTTTGGGTTTGGAGTTATAGAGTTCAATCTAGAAACGTGTCTAGTAATCCTTCTGGCAGTGTTCAAATGTTGCTCTTTTGAGTGACCCTGAGCCTGAAAATTTTGTAGGACCTGCAAGCTAAATCAAGTGAAAAATTCAGTTGTGGTTGATTGCTGGCAAGGCACTTTGGCAATCACGGTGGTTTGATTTTGAGAAGTTTTCATTGCTAGCTACCATTTAGTCCTCCGAAAATTGTTTCATGAATTATTCATGTGTCAACCAAATGGTCATCTTTGGAACTTGATGTGAGCGGGCAACCATCTTGAAGAACTATGATGCATTAAGATTTTTCTACAAAGAGTAAAATATTCATTTTAACAGGTCTATGAAAATACTATTTTCCTTTGGATGTATAGTACTAGAATTCATGTTGTATTAATGTGCCCTTTAGATTCCCCTTTAGCATGTAAAGCTATTCACAAGTTTCCTCAAGTGTTTACAAGGAAATTTCAAACCTTAACTAATTGATCATCCTTTTCAGTCACTTTACGGCTTAAATGTTTATTCAAGTCTTGCTACAGCTTAAATGATGGGTTTTCCAATGTATTTGTGCATAATTTAAGAACAAGAAAATGAATATTTTTGATTTGGATGTCTATTAGATCATTATACCGATTGCATCTCTAATCTAAAATTTAAAAGTCTCATACACACACATAGATGTGCTATTATCCAGTTAAGTGGATGGAAAAACTTATTCATCCAATAACCGTTGGATGGGCTTATTTGATCAAAATCTTAATCAAGTGAAGATCGTTCATTTATTAAAGGAGGGGTAAACTAGGAAAGATATACAAAGACAAATGAAAAATAAACGTGGAGTAATTACCATCTCTTCTCCCTCGTTCTAAGAAATAAAACCAAATGATTATTTGGGTTCACCTCCGCAATCATAAACAAAGTATCTCCGCGACAAAGAAAGTCCCTCTTCGTCATGTTTCTCTCCTGCTGTCGTGAGCATCATAACCCTTACTTTGATGCGTTCCCTCTCCCCTTTGCGAGTGCCACACCTTGAACTTTTATGTGGTCCTCTTCTCTCTTCCCCACCGCCATGCGCCCGACTACATCCTCTCCTTCATATGGCCAACCTCTCAGTTGCGAGATCCTCTTTCCTTCTGTCTATTATGAATCCGTACTTGTGTCCGACACTCTTGACTCAGACACAAGTAGCATACCCTAACACTTCCTTGGGTACTCCCCATATATGTACATCCACTTGTTCAAAATGTCATCAATTATATAATACATCTTTTAATTTAGAACACTCGTCATACACTTCTTGGAATATATCTTACAAGTCACATACACCCAGGGTTTTAAAAATAGGCCGATTTTATCGATTTATCGCCGATATATAGGGTTTGGGCCATGGCCAATACGATTTCTGCAAAAATTTATCGCACGCCGTTTTTGGCCAGTTTGTCCTGATATATCGGTGTAAATGCCATAAAGCGGCCGATTTCTCATGGGTTAAAATTGCTCTATTTTCGCGATAATTTACATTGTAAGTGAGCCAGTTCGGGTTTGGAGGCAAAACCCCTCTTTTTTCTAAACCCAACCCACATCCACTAAACAAAAACCATGCTATCCTCTTCTATTTCACATCTGCTCGTTGTCTAACCCTAATTCTCTCCGCCTCCAATGTTCTCTCCCCCAAATCGCTCACAAATTTCTCACTCGAAGACCTCTCTATCGATGACCTCTATCGAAGATTCTCTCTCGATATTTCATTAAATGTGCTTCGATTACATTTTAGGACATTATATTATATACGCTCACCCGCCGATATGACACTTCGATTTTACTACTTATCCCCGATAACCGTGATCCGATATAAAGTTTGGCCATCTAATATATTTCCAATAACCGATATTTAATACTTGCATACACCTCTTTATTCATATTTCATGTTTGACATATCAAATTATTTTCATTTATAGACCAAAGACTATACTGGAATTATGATTTGTTTACAACTAAGTTTAGATACGTCTACCATTTTGTGTTCAGTTGTAGAGTCAAGCCAATATTTTGTTTGCAAAGTTACAATATTCTGCACATGCGATTTATGTGGAGAACAAAGTTGAATTTTCACTAAGTTGAAAGGGCAGGGGTCTGGAGACTATGCTTTACTGTTTACTAGTAGATTTAGTTTGTATTTGCTAAAATTCTCATGTGTTTATGCACTGGCAAGATTTAGACTTCCAAATGATACTTTGACTTAGGCACATGGAATGTCATTACGACTTGTATTATTTTTTGGCTCAAAATCTATTGAACACCTCTTTCTCTACAACTATATTGTGCCGGCGCTTTTAGTTCTCCTCTGCGTAAAAGAGAGCAGAAAATTGTGCATTATTTTTTGCACTTGCATTATTTAGGGAAATGGCTGTGACTGTAGGGCCGCTTCATGTATAAGGTTGTTATGTGAAATTATATTTTACCTGAAGTTTATCTGACACATTTTACGGGGATATTTATACAGAACTCAAAGCTGATATCGACATCTTGCATAATATATATTTATGGATGTAACTTTTATGTTCTCTCAAGGAATTTAGGATTTTGCTTGCAAATCTAAATTTCATTTCTCTAGAGAGATTTCCATGCATAATGTAATACGTTGAAGAGCACACGTAATATTTATGCATTCAAAAACCTTACGAGGAGAAATTAAAAAGTTTTCGAATGACTTGTGTTCGCAGTTATGGGCAATGTTTTTTTTTAAAACCTGAAATTGGAGCTTCAGTTACGGACAATGTTGTTCTTGATTCTTGTGCATTTTCATCTTTTTTCAGTTGCTGCATTTATTTTTTCCTTGTTGCGCGAGATTGTAGGGAATGCATCTGAATTTATCTTGTCTAGTGTAATCATCTATTCAGATGAACAATTTCATTTGATTATTTTTTCGTGTTCAATGCAGGGCAATCAAAATTAAGAATCAAACTGCGAGCAATCTATACGCATCATGATTCTATCTCATGGACGATCTCCAAGGTTCCAGGAAATTGTTGATCTGGGCTTGTTTTAGCCATGTACTTCAAAATTACAGAAGATTTTCCTATTCCAGAAGTTATCTTTGACTTATCCATTTTAATCCGCAAAAATCTGCATTAGTCAAGGCATCGTAATTCCTCGATGCTTGTCTTATAACAAGCTTTAATTTGAAATATTTTTGCTGAATCTTTGATTGTTTGTTGATTTATTAATGTCTGAAACTACGAAGGCGTTCTGGTTTGTTTTATCATGAGAGGATATATTTCTTTAAATATTCAGTCTTTGTGAGTTAATGGTTGTTTAAAGATGTTGCATTTTGTCGATGTTGAAATACCGTTCATCTTCAGTAATTGGATAACAGTCGGAAGAAGAGACTCATCCTTGTTGAGTACATAATGAGAAAGTATAGAGTAATTCAGTCGCTCATTCTCTTGACTCGGAGGGTGCTTGGTAGGACTTATTTTTTTAAACTTATAAGTTAAGGTGGTTTTTGGCTTTTATGGTAAAAATGCTATAAATATTATTTGGGTAGAATAGTAATTTCTTTGGTCAAATCTAGCTTATTTAGATGAGTTTATAAGCTAGTCTTTCAAAAGATGGGGTATACCGGCTTTTAAATGGGACTTATAAGTCAACTTATTTGATATTTTACCGAACAAGTAGGTATGAAAAAGCTAACTTAAAAGCTAGTTTTGCCGAAAAATAAACTCCCCTAAACACCCTCTTAGTTCATGCTATTTGTACTGATTGTGTCCGCGTTGTATCCATTCAGATTTACTGCACAATTTATCTTTTTAGCTTTATAGAAAGCTTCTTTTCAATAAGAAAACAAGAAGAAGAGTATAGAGTAATTATCGGCTGGATTTAAGAGAAATCTGCATACGCTTTCACGATACGAGTAAACCTGTTAATAAATTAGAAAGGAAACTTTACCTTTTTTGTTGAAATGGGAAAAACTTCATAATTTGGATATCAGTGTCGTTAGATAAATGTCCTTATCTTGGTTTAAAGATTCATAGGCTTTTGCTCTTAAAGAGTTTGGGATTATAATATTTTTCTTTTGCTAACAGTTTATTATTGGGTTATAAACAAAAAGAAATTGCATATAATATATAAAAAACAACTAAAATAAATAAAACTTAAAAACGCTATAAATGCCCTCACGCACTCTCAAAGAGTTTGGGATTATAATATTTTTCTTTTGCTAACAGTTTATTATTGCGTTATAAACAAAAAGAAATTGAATATAATATATAAAAAACAACTAAAATTAAAAACTTTAAAAGCTATAAATGTCTTTATCTTGGTTTAAAGATTCATAGGCTTTTGCTCTTAAAGAGTTTGGGATTATAATATTTTTCTTTTGCTAACAGTTTATTATTGCGTTATAAACAAAAAGAAATTGCATATAATATATTAAAAACAACTAAAAGGAAAAAACTTTAAAATGCTATAAATGCCCTCACGCACTCTCAAAGAGTTTGGGATTATAATATTTTTCTTTTGCTAACAGTTTATTATTGCGTTATAAACAAAAAGAAATTGAATATAATATATAAAAAAAACAACGAAAAATTAAAAAAAAAACTTAAAAAAGCTATAAATGCCCTCACGCAGGATCGAACTACGGACCTTCAGTTTACAAGACTGACGCTCTACCACTGAGCTATAAGGGCTGTTCGCTCTGTTCACTAATTTATTTATACAAAACTCGTATTGATTTGATTTCTGATTATCTTCCCATTTTATAGCCTAAATAAGATCGGCAGTTAACAAATAAGCCAGTCAACCATATCACTTTGTTGAAAATAGCTTATCAGTATCATTCTGTTTGAATCATGTGTACTACATACATACTTACATGTGTATTTTTGGAATAAACTCGATCAATGAATATATATATATATATATCACAGCCATCTCCTGATTTGTCGTAAATTTCGTGGCGACGCGATACCGATAGTTCTGCTAGTTTATATCTTCATGTTTTGTGCATTTAATGGCTGGAATCAGGCAAGACTGCCTCATTTCTCTGAGCTTTGGAGGAGTTTCCTTGAAATGTTGGTATGTATCCTCATTATTATACTTCAACTATTATAATATAATAATAGGCTTAATGATCATTATCTCGAATAATCTTATAGAACTTGAATTAGATTTTTTTTTTGTTTTTTTGTTTTTGACATATGAATTAGAAGTGGTTAAATGAATAGTACTTGTCGGCCTTTCATGCCAGCCACACATTTTTGTTTTCTTCAAATGGAATTAAACAACAGCAACAGACAATCTTTGTCAATTAGATGAACAAAATAATTAGTCAATTTAGATTTTTGCGTAGTGGGGTATTATATAACTACTTCTTTAATGACCCTACTTCTTTAATGACCCATTTCCTAAAGAAAAAGAGATATCTTATATAACTATCATAATATAATCTGTTTAGTGACATTATAATTGTTTTTTGTCTTCTCTTATCTTCTTCTTTAAATACAAACTCATCCGTAAGCTCTAGACTGAAAAGCCATCTGAACTACCATGCACATGGCTATGCAAGTACTAGGCACTAGATGGCCTTAAACAATCTATAATCATGAAACTATATCACCATCACTTCTTAAAAAAATTTCCACTAAAACATATAAGATGAAATTCTTGATAACTTTGCATTCAATCTATGGTGATGTGGCACTGCTCTTTATCATCCAATGTTGGTCTTCTTAAAAATTGTAAAACTTTGAGCTTGTTGTCCATGATCATGCATATGTCTAGTAGGATATTCATATGTCTATTTAACTAAGATTTTCACTTTTTTTTTTTTTGAACTGGTAAATGAGATTTTATTATAAGCTCACAACAGGAGCAGAACAGAATACAATACAACAATACCAGATCATAAACATGACGATAAATTACACTTCACTGAAATTATTGTCACCACTTTCTTTGAGCACAGAAGTTTGTTTAATGTTAATATATCCTTAAAGAATGTCATATGGTTCTGCTAGTGCTAAGTCTTAATTTCTTGTTTGTGTGTTCTAATCAATTTAAAAGAATGTCATGTGGCTGAGCTTGTAGATGGCCTGATGAATATAGAACAAAGGTGCAGTGGTTTTTTATCTGAATACAAGTTGTGACATGCTTATCATTTATCATTTGCATTTATGACAAATAATCTGCTTTTCTATGGTTTTTTCTTACCTTCTGATGTTTCATAGAGCAGAAGCTAAAGCAAGAGAAGGGTTCTCATGATATAATTTTGACACAGTAACAAGATATATTAAGAGATTGCGTGAGGCCATTGAAAGCAACATAATGTTAATTTAAGATGGCACTTGAAATAGTTTAGAAATTAATTCAGTCCTCTAGCAGTAATGATTTCCATGTCATTGTTATCTTGGTCATGATTACATTAATTTTACCAGCTTGTAGGCTTCTATATTTGGTTAAAGGAGATTGTTCTTAATGTGTTCTAGTAATTATTCTTTCTTTTTACTAGAGTATGCAGAAAAATATTCTAGGTGGTTGGTCTTGAAAACAAATTTAGTTGTATGCAATAGGCCATCCTGAACAAAGGGTTTTTACTTTTTCTTTTCTAAGGAAAAGAGAGTCTAGTCTATATATATTATTAGAAAAATGAAGAAACATAATAAATAGATATTCACATGGTAATAGCTTGATACCGAGATATACAAGTAAAACATAAAGTTATATTTTGCTACCAAAATGTGCGAATCAAAATTCTACAAGTTTGACTACATTATAGATAATTTTTATTGGATTGTTGATTCAATAAAAGTTCACTAGTACTACATACATAATATCAATTTTAATGAGGTTTTTCATTAAGATAATTGACTTATGCAAGATGCAGAGGAATGAACCAAAAGTTCACTTATACTATACTACTTACAAAATATCAAATTTAATGAGGCTTTTTTATTAAGATAATTGACTAATGCCAGATGCAGAGGAATGTCATATGACAGAGATAGAAGCTTTCCATGGTGATTGATTAAGCTCACTTGTAGCTGCACCTACAAACCCCCACCATATTCCTTTGAGGAAAACAACAGCTACAAATCTATAATAGGAAAATAAAAAGGAGAAGAAAAACAAAAGAAAGTTAAAAAGAGAGAAGAAGAAATTAGAGGATGCATAAAGGACGTTGACTAAATGATTTGTTGTTGTTTAAACTTTCTTATTTCTACTGATAAACTAATGTTTAGTGTAAGTAATCATGAAAGGGAGATTCCTTCCTAATAATTGTAATTTTCTTATATTTTCTTTTAGAAAGTAGACCCAAACATAAGGCAGGCTCAGAGACGTCACATCTAACCGTGTTAATTTTGTGGGTTTTCTGACAAAACATATTATAGGTTAAGTGATACTTCCAAAATTTTTATGGGTTATGTGAAAATTTTCCAGTTAAACTTATCGGGGGTTTTCTGAAATTTACCGTTTTAATTTGTGAGAGGATCCAAATCCCTCGCGTACATGTAAGACTAATTAATGCCTTTATTTCGTATATATGATTTTAATTGTTGTTGACATGTTATATCCTATGACAGTGATGCTCCTTGTCTGTGGACATGCAACAAACTCAAATAATTTGTTAGTCAAATGAAAATTTCTCTTTTTCCTCATCTTTTGCTTACACCCCAACCCTAATTTGAACATGAAGTCTTCTACCATTGACAGGCATCTGAACCTGTCGTTGCTTCCAGGAATAGAAAAGATGATTGATGTGACAATTTTATGAGCTCAAATTCATTGCATAGCTTGCCCCATGCAATATTTAAGATTAGCCTATCTATTAATATGATACCCATTGTTCATTTTCTTTTCCTTTTCTTTTAATCGCAGAATTTTTGTCTTGTTTCATTAAGATGGATTAATTGATACACCTTCTATATTATAGGAAATAGTCACTCATTACCCCTGCTTTTTTTTTTTGCATTTTTTAACTTCTAATTGCAATTTGAAGTTGTTTCCTTGTTACTTGTATCCATAATGTGAGTGTCATGTAGCGTCAATTTATTGCAGAGAGATCTTGAAATATTTTGCATTGCAGAAAGACTTTGTAGCCTTTTCTGGGTGGTGAACATACACTTCAATACTAAAGTGAAAATAATAGAGAGAGAACCATGTTTGGAGATAACTCCAATTTGCTAACTCCTACAAGACAGAGGGTGTCTCTGTAATTAACCCTAATAAGAACAATGAGGAACTCACTGTTTAATTTATTGCAAGATGGCTGCAACAAATCCAACCAAGCCAAATTATCTTCTAATTATCATTTCACATGGGTCTTTTCAGAATGTAATGCAAGTAGCTTTATTTGAGTTGATCATCCTCTCTCATGATACAAAGCATACATAGTGGTTAGATTCATGTAAGTTCCTCTCAGAGTAAGGAATTTGGTTTCCTTCTCCCTCTAAATAGTATCAAAATTCTCCCATCCAAAACAAGCACGTGAAGTGCACGCGATAACCAGACAAAACCCCTTGACCCACTTAGTCTAATCAAAGCTTTAGAGCATTTCAATCATTGGTAGTGAACAATAATTGTAATATGATAATGTATAGTACAAGACCTAATCAATATTTTTGTTCTTAAGATCATGATAGATCATCATAAGATAAGGTTGCACGCATATGTACTCTACCTCCTACCCTCCTATGTATATAGCCTTTTGATTAAACTCCAAGCTGCCCTTTTGGATGCACACTACAACAAACATCCAAACTTCAATTTGTTAAACAATTCCACACAAAAAAAGTAAATAATTTGTTTAAACTTTCCATTCTCAAATCCGTACTCTGAACTCAACTCAACTCTAGTGGATGCCGCCACCTCAGCCGACCGTCCCCTAAAAACTAGCCTAGGATTTGAGAAGTCTACGAAAGCTATGAACATATCCTAACTCCTTCCCATCAATCATTTTCATAAGGATTTCAGTGATGTGAGAAAATCTAGAAAGTTCACTACTTAGTGAGGAAAATTGTCTTGCTATCTATGAGCAAAAAGAAATCATATAGAGGGGGCCTCGTCTAGGAAGTCATAGAGAAAATAAGCAAAACATGAGGGTGTGTTTAGCAACTCCTCGTTAACTAGGTTAATATTTACTAATCTAGTTAAAATTTTGAGTTGTGTTTGACAAAAACCAGATCAGAATTAGATCAATTTTTAGTCTATTTTCTCCCCCTTACAAATCTCGTTAGGTTGGACCACCTCTCCCCATGGAGAATCCATGAGCCTCCATATGGTACACCTCTCTCTCCAAGAAAGGTAAACTGACTGAAAGGAGTCAAACTATTTGTGCCAAAGAACAAATTTAACTTATTATGTTGGCATGGTTATTACTTTTCTATTGATAATAATGGTACAAGTATCCATGTTTGATTCTGTCAATCTAATCATCTCATGTTGATACTATCAATATAATCTTGTCATATTCTTCACATGGTCCGTAATAAGATTACCAACAGAGTTACTACTTAAAAAAACTGCCACATCAAAATACTAAAAAATGCACTTTTCCAATCACAATCTAACAAAGTGCGAAGGTGATAAACCTTGGAATCTACCAAGGGGTGCTCTTTGAATCCATAAAGAATAATATCCAAATCCACGAAGAACTTCGAATCCACGAAGTAATGTAAAAGAGAATTTTATTAATACGCCTCGTTTGGTACGCGGGAATGAGTGTGAATGGAAAGCAATTCAAACTTCTCATTCATGCTTACCAAATATGATGTGTTTTTGGATGCTAGAAATGACATTCTCACTTCTCATCAATTCTCACTTAATGTGGAAATTGCTATTCCCAATGAGTTATCAAGGAATTGATATTCCCACTTAAGTGAGAATGAAAATAAGAAAATAAATTCCGGATATACCATTCTTAAAGATATTCCCACTTACTTCTCACTTAATTCTCTAATTGCACCAAAACATGAGAATGAGAATAAGCATTCCATTTCACATTAATTCCATTTCATTCCTACCTTCATTCCATTCTCACTTGACTCCATTCCCGCGTACCAAACGAGGCGTAAAAGTAATATACTACAATGAGGTTTACAATCATTCTTCTTAAATAGAAAAATAAAACCTACTTCCAATAAGAATAGAATTTCTAAAAGATAGAAATAATTTAAAACTACCTAAAAGAATCCCTATAATTGAGAAAACAAATCGGTCAAAATTAAATCAAAATTAATTTTGTTTCCTAATCTAAATTGACTCTAACTTTATTACTAAAAATAAACTCAAAGCTGATTAGTTTTGGATTTCAGTCAAAACTAGATACTGCTGATAGGATTTTGGGAATCTGCCAAGCTAATTGAATCCGTCTTGTCGAAATAGATGATTTTCATATATAATATCTCAGAATATGCCTTCTGGATTAGGAGATATGGTCATTTCTTTGTGTGCAAGTTAATTATGTGTATGTATCCGCATTTAGTTTGTGATAGTCCCCATTGTTCATGAATTTGTTCGTTATGAGTCTTACATCAGTCTCCCCTTATTGAAAGAAGCTCGACCTTGAGCTTATATTTACTTGAATAGTAGCTTCCTTAATAAACAATTTTCTTCTCCTGCATCGATCAACATCCACATTGTACTTTACATTGATTTTCTCAATCTATTGTTTTACCTCCTCTACTAGGGCTTCTTCTGAATCAAATAATTGAATGAATCTTTCCGACAACATGTGTATGCGACCGACGGCATGTGGCTATGTAGTTGACATGAAAAACTCTTTCGATTATTTTTCTCGTTGCTTCTCATAATCTAGTGTCGGAAGCATCATTGTTGAAATCATTGCTTCCAAAGAAGAATTTTTCACATACTCCATTCCCAAATTTTCATCTTCTTTGCTTTGGACCCTCCACCAAGCAAGTTACACATATCATAAACCGGCTTGCTCGCTATTATATTCTTTTCTTCCATCAGGACAACATCAACATGTGTAATATCACTCACAATCTCTTTAGGAATATCCTGCACGATAGCCGTCTTCACTAATATATCACCATTAACATCAGGAATCTTAGTTGCAAAGGGGCTTGCACATTAAGAGGAATCTCGGTAGGGGCATGTTCTTCTTTCCTAGCTACAATTAAGGCATAGACCTCTTCAAATTGTTTCAAGTCTTCTATGAAAGCCTAGTTGTCTACCACCAAAAGTTCTCCTTATCGGTAGTCTCTATCATGGGTGGCTCTTTTTCTATAAAAGGCATGAGTGCAATTCGACATCCATCCTTCTTGAAGGTATAAGCATTGTCTCTTCTCCTGTGCGTAGCACCAAGATCAAATTGCCATGGTCTATCTAAAAGTATATAACAAGCATCCATCTTGACCACATCACACAACACCTCATCAACATAGTTGCGACTGTGGAAAAGGGCATCCAGCACACCTCATAGATCTACACATCAATGCCATTGTGAATCCAGTTGATCTTGTAGGGAATGAGATTTTTCTCTGTCCTCAAACCTAACCTCTCCACCATACACCTGGAGACAAGATTCTAGCTATTGTCGCTGTCAATAAAACATTACAAGTCTTTTACATCATGATGCATCTCGTGTGGAAGATATTGTGCTTTTGAGGTGGTTCTTCTTTTTTTTATATTTCTTTAGGGCCAAATATCAGAAAAAACCCTTAACTTTTAAAATATCAGAAAACCCCCCTTAAGTATCGGATTATTGCAAAAAAAAACCCCTTTAACTTTCTAATTTTATCATAACCCCCCCCCCCTTTAACTTTCTGATTTTATCATAAAACTCCCTTTAACTTTTAGATTTTATCAAAAAAACCCCCTAATTTAGGGGGGTTTTCTAATAAAATCTCAAAGTTAAGGGGGGTTTTCTGATAACCCCTAAACTTAAGAGGGGTTTTCTGATATTTTCAAAGTCAAGGATGGTTTTATGGTAATCATCCAAAGTTAAGGGGTTTTATGATATTTAGCCTTTATTTGGTGCTCTTCACAACTTCAGGGTCTTATTACTTAGGGGCAAATTGGAGTTTTTAGTCCTTCCATGATCATAGTTAGAGTGTGAACTCATGTATTGATTGAACATATAATAATAGGTAGGAAGAAAATGAGCTTTTAATAATTCTTTCATCTTCTCCCATGATTAGATTTTTTACTTCTGTTGACGGGCGCGTTCCTCACATAATGACTGCCACCAATACGATGATTTACTCTTAAGTCGATAGGCTACTCGCTTAATCTTCTAATCTTCTGAAATTCCCAAGTACCCGAAAAATCTCTCCACCTCATCAATCCAATCAAGAAAATCCTCTACACCAAGTTTTCCACTGAAAGATGGTAAATCAATCCTCGTATTTTTAGTATCATAGATATCCTATCTTGAGTAGTCTCTATGACCACAATTTCGGCACGAGGCTTCAGAGTCATAGCTATTGTTGTTGTATTCATACTGTTGAGTTGGATCACGTCTTTGACGATCATCAATGCAATCTCGAACTCGTCGCGGATTCAGATGCTCCATGCCAACACAAGTTGATCCACGTGAGTCTTAATATGAGTTAGGGTATTAGGGACTTCATCGCCTGTCATCGGATCGGAGAAATATGGCTCTGATACCAGTTATGCAGCAGAATCCCATTTTGGATAGAATTACTTCCAAAAAGTCCCATTCAACTCTGTCATAGGCTTTATTCATGTAAAATTTGAGCCCAATTTCATACTTCTTTGTCTCTTTCTTCAATCTCAGGTAGTGGAAGCGATAGTGATAAACTTTAGAATCCATCAAGGGGTGCTTTTTGAATTCATAAGGAACGATTTCCAAATTCACGAAGAACTTCAAATCCACGAAGTAATATAAAAGAGAATTTTATTAATAAAAGTGATCTACTACAATGAGGTTTACAATCCTTCGTCTTAAATAGAAAAATAAAGTCCACTCCTAATAAGAATAGAATTCCTTTAAAAAATAATTTAAAACTTCCTAAAAGACTCTCTATAATAAAGAAAATAAATCAGTCCAAATTAAATCAAATTTGATTTTGTTTCCTAATCTAAATTGACTCTAACTTTATTACTAAAAATAACTCAAAGCTGATTATTTTTGGATTTCAGTCAAAATTGGGTATTGCTGATAGGGTTCTGGGAATCTGCCAAGCCGATTGACTCCGTCTAGTCGAAATAGGCAATTTGCATATAAAACATGTCAAAATCCGCCTTTTGAATTAGGAGATATGATCGTTTCTTTGTGTGCAAGTTAATAATGTGTATGTATTCGCATTTAGTTCGTGATAGTCCCTGTGATAGTTCCCCTCCTTTATGAATTTGTTTGTTATGCGTCCTACATCACAATCATTTCTCATTTGATAGATAGTTGTAATTCATCTTGAATGAAAAAAAGAGATGAATATAATTCATGAATAAGAGTATGGTGATAGATGTATTTGAAGTGTATCATAATTATTCTAGATATAAGTTGACAGTTATAATTGAGAAATGATCTCTCTGTTATCCAATTAGATGCGAGAGGATCCAAACTTTGGACTTACTTAAATAGAATATCAACTAGCACTTATACTGACTTTTCTCTTGCAGGGGAAGAGAGGACCACAAGGGGAAAAGTGAAAAGTCACGTAGAGGAGATTTCAGGATAGAAAGTCATACAACACGAATTTTAAATTGATGATGGCACTGATTATTGTGCCGTTTTACTAATTCAGTATTTTAACTGTTTGTACTAATTATATTCATTTGCACCGGTTTTATGTACTATTTATATTGATATAAAATTTATAGCGAAAGATATGTCACGTTCTAGTTTTACTTTTCCTATATGTGATTTTTCACACATTATTGGATAGATTGCAAATAATTACTTTTATATGTATTTTCAACAGCGGTTATCGTGTCTCAACTATTTTACAAGCAATTAACATCTCTGATTCACATTTCGAGATAGATAATACTGCATGCATATAACCCTCTCTCCCTTCTCCCTTCTTGAATTCAGGGATGTTAAGTGCCAACAACAAAATAGTTGATAATTCATAAGCACTACTGAATATATAAATAAGAGGATTCTTTGCAATTTATCCTTTTTTTTTTAATAATAATAATAAATAAATAATAATAAGAGAAGCTTGCGTAATACTTTTGTTTCCACCATAGGCTTAGGGGATTATCATGATTTATAGGGACCACAACACAACAAAAAGAGGAAGCCAACAAAGAGGAGCTTAGCTTGCAATCAAAGACTGTCCCTCTTTCCATCACCTCCCCAATTATTTCGTCACCACCACCAACCTTCCAAGCCCATTGGCGTGTCGGCCCGTGCAGCGCCTGCACGGCCCGGATCGTCCTGCCGTGGGCCCCGCTCCCCACCACGTCCTCCTCCTCCGGCGCAGAACGGCCCAAGATGTCATAAGAAAAGAAAGAAAAGAAACAGTAATGATTTGGCTTCAATGACATAAAGTAAGTGGACGAATCAATAGTCAAAGAAATTATCTATAATTCTTTGGTTATAAGAAAGCTTAATTTAATTTGTGTTCTTTTTCATATCTCTTGGTGTCAAACAGGGCTGGGCTGGGTTAGCAGCACAACGGAAAACCTAACCATGATCGGAGGTACAAACAATTAAAATTTAGAGACGATCACGCAGATACCAAGGCTATAACATGTGCAACAATCAATATGATTATCTATATTCTCGGAGTACAAGCATATCACGACCATTGATAATCTAATAAAATACAGGAAATCTGTCAAACCATAATCTCACCTCTTTGACATTGTGTTTTCCTCTTTCAGGATATCAAAACAATATGTGGCTCAATATACATGTTTATAGCATATGATTTCAGTCTATAAGGCCCAAAAATATAAAAAAAAAATCCTCAACATGCAATTATTAATTGAAATTTTCTTCTTGAGCTGCCGCCCATGGACCCCGCAGCAGCCACTTACTTCCTAGTCGGGGTGCAAATCTGTAGGCATCTAATTTTGGGTCCTGATGGACTATCCATGTAAATCAGGTTTCACAAAACAACAATATGTCCCTCCATGATGTTGGCCGGCACATCACAGACATTGCACACATCCAAACCATTACAGTCCAGATCATAGCTGATGAATGCTATCGATACACCAACTAGCACATTAAAGAGTCCTTGTACACTCTTTATAATAATATTGGTTAAGGACTTTTTTCCTCCAAGAAATTATACTAACTGGCCCACCACTCACTGCACTTTGTGGTGGGTGTGGGGGCTCCTCAGACGGCGGGCAGCGGCTGGTGACTTATAATGCAATGGTTTATATATGTTTCCATTTGTTTAAATTGATTAGAGGTTAAACAAATGGATAAGATGGAATAAAAAGTCCTAAAAGCAATATTATATATATTATATTAGGGTGAAGTCTCCACTTCACCTAGGTAATTATAGGATGTTAGGTAATATTATAATATTCATGGAGAGAGGGAGAGGGTACAATGTGAGTATTTTGGGCATTGGGTTTATTTATTAATTAGGTTTGTGACTTAAATTGTAGAATGTTCAATGGGTTTCCTATGCTTGTCTGTGTTAAATGACAAGAAATAAATGTAAATTATTGATAATCCAAGATCTTTAGTTAGGGTATCCTATTGAGGTGGAACAAGTGTACTTTTTTTTTTCTTTTTCGGTCCAATGTTCTTCTTTACTAAAATGGAGTCCTTTGTTCTATGTATACTTTAGATGTTTACTTATATATAAATTATGAATCCGCATCCTCTCTTTGACTTCTTTTTTGTTTAGTTTTAGATGCATCAATTTATAAATTTTTCTTTGTTGATTAACCGTGAAAGTTACACTAGCCTTCTTATCTTTCAGTCAATTCTTTAGCATATTGATCATAGCAAAAATATACAAATTTTAGCAAGAAAATTATTCATGAAACTTCTATCAGTATCAAAGATAATGAAATATGCGGCGTTGTGCCAGATGTTATATATCAAGTTAGTCATCTTTGTTAAGGTGAGAAAGAAAGGGAGTTGCTGTCACACACTTGGAGACTTCTGCATACTTTGAATTTATACTTCAACAAGTTCTCATTATGTTTTTCTTGAAGAACAAGGATTTCTCTCCTTTGATTACCACCTTGCATGCCAAGGATGTTTTCATGGGATCATGATAATCTTATCATGTCATATTCATTCATCATATCATTTCTCTTGTTCAACAAAGATTAGATTCTTTAATAATCAATTAATTAAAGGGATAGGGATTGATATCCATTTGTGTACGGTTACCTCCTCAAGCCCGCAGCGGGCGCGAGACCTGAATCCACCGAATTATGCTCTGTTTTTGTACAGTAGGGATCCTATCAGAACCACCCTACAAGAGTGTAAATAGAAGAGTTGTAATTTCCAAAGTAACTCTCTAACCACTCGTGAATCACCCCTTTTAATGAGGTGTTCTGATAGAATTACTACTCCCTTTCATGGACTCGCTCATTGTTACTATCCACAATTTCAAATCACTAATTAACAAAGAAAATTCCAAATCACAGCTTATAAAGTGTTAACCATCATGCTTTTCGACTCCAAGTCCAAAAGTTCTATGGAGTGAAGTGTCACAATTATTTATTATTTAGAGAATAATTTTAATTCGTCCAGATAAAAAGTGAAAATACGCAAAATACATGGTATGTTATATTTTTGTTTCAACCGAATAACAACACTCTTTATTAATATTCATACTAAGATTAATATCTTAAAGCATGATATGAATGTTCCACTCTTTCGTAATTTTTGTAATATTTTCGCCGAATCATCTCAACATCTTTTATTAGAGTGTTGCTTTGCTTTAGAAGCGTGAAGTCTGATTATTGACTAAATACCAATGTAGCTCTTATGGTAGCTCTCAATTTTGGAATTCTGAAATGATTGTATGTTATGCAACATATCTACATGGTGATTGGCCTATCACCACCACCGTTGATTTTTGAATATTATACCCTTCGGTCAAAGAGAAAGCTTTTTTTTTTTGGGAAAATAGACTCCTGAGAATAAAAAGAGTGAAAAAAAATCACCCGGGGTCTATCAGCAAGAATAAAACTAGAGTATAGAAAGTTCAAAACAACGATACTCCAGGAGATGTTGTTAGGACCATGTCCGTACAATTGATTTTGTTTGATGAATAAAAAATATTCATATTGGGCTAATATATGTTTGAGATGTTGTATACAAGTTACAAAAAGTTAGAATCAAGTTCGAAAGTGAATAGAGCAAGATGACAAGTTAATCACAGCTAATTCTGAAAAATATGAGAAGTGAAAATCATGTTTGAGCCTGTGGGAGTGTCCTTCTCTTTGTCACGAATCTACAGGAACAAATGTAACTCAATTGGAGATGTATAACTAGAGCTATGAATATTTTAGCGATATAACATCAAAACAGTCAGCAGCAGGCCGAAAACATACACGAGACTAAAACTTGCATAAGCCATAACTTTTGACTCGGTTATCATAATCGCTATTATAATAGATTTTCGGAAAGCTCTCGACCTGGTCTATTGAGCATCGATGATTGAAGAGACCATCAATGATGCAAATGTCAAGAGAGGTTCGGATTATCAATGGTGACAACTTGACCATCATGGTGAAGTTCGACCATTGATGATTGATCGGCTGATTTTAAAATTCTAATCTAATTTTGGATTTAATCTGAGCTGCTCATTGCTAGGGATATATAGGATCTTTCCTCATGTTTTTCATCAGAAGTTCTTGACCTAATTCAGAGAGAAAAAGAAAGAGGGAGGGAGGGAGGGAGAGAGAGAGAGAGAGAGAGAGAGTTGGGGTTTCAATTTGGTAAAAGGATCTTGCTCAGACTTCTCAGAAAGCATCATCAACGTTGTTCTTCATCATCTGATTATTAACCTTTGAGGAGTGCGCCCTTGGACTTCATCATCATCGCCGTTCTTCGAAGCTTCGCTATTATCATCAAGAAAACTGGTTTGTATAATCAAGGGGTCATAAGATTAGTCTAGTTATGCATATTTAATGTTTGATACTTTGTTTAAAATTTGTTTTTACAGCATACTCAACCCGGGTTGAATTGAGGTTTACTACACACTCAAACCGGGGTTGAATTGAGGACTTGGTCACTAGCTAAGGCTCGTGATACTCGTGTGTGAAGAAGTTAGGTCAGACGACTAATTTGGAGGAAACTAGGATTTCGGTCTTGTAAACCTACTGAATCGGGTTTGTGATTCAGGAGAACTTTAATATAGTGGGAAGCCCATTCGCAAGAAGGAAGAGTGGATGTAGGATTGTTTATACGAACTACTATAAAATCTCATGCGTTCTGGTTGTGATTATTCCTGTGGTTATTGCATCGCTTATTATTTTATTATTCTTGTTCATGTTCGTTGCATATTCTGTGTTTATCGAAAACCAGTAGGCAACCCTATTCAACCCCACCCCAAATCTCAGGTCCAACAAATGTACCCCCCAATTAATTCATAATAAAATAGACTAGGATTCTAATCCCCAAAATATAACCGTCTTAATGTTAATAATTAAGAAAGTAGTTGTAATTCTAGAAGTAACTTTTGAGTGCAAAAAATACAGTGGAGATCCCCACACCCACGAGCACTACTATAAATTAGAAAGCTCCCTTTTGGCCCAGACGCTCCTCTCACTCCTCTTCTCTTCTGTCTCTCTGTAAAGGCTTCTCAGTGTCGGAAAATGGCGCTCCTTTCCTAATCTATATTCATTTCTCTCTCTCTCTCTTCATTTTGAAATCTTGCTTCTTCACTCAAAACCTTATTTCTTTTTTGGGTGAGCCTTAACTTCAGTCCACTATCGGCGTTACCTATTTCAAAACGCTGATATCCTCCTTTCTATCTCCGAGTTCTATGAAACTTTCTATGGCCAATTTTACGCCGAAAAATCACAGAACAACGAACCTAGAAACAGCGGCAAACGCTGCCAAGATCCTCTTCCTCATCATAGGAATAGCCTCGACCGCCTTCTTAATAGCAAGATTCGCTTTCCCCTACTTACTCAGCCTCCTCTCTTTCTCTCTTCCAAAACTATGGAACTACGCCATTTCTTGGCTATCTCCGCCTTATCTCTTCATCACTGTCCATTTCATCATCATGGTCATCTGGAAACTCCACAGGAGTCAAAATCCTCAGGATGTCGTCATCGACCATAACTCACCTGTCGATATTGCTATCACTGAATCTGTGAAAAATGACGTAGAGATGTCCGCAGAAAAAAGTTCTCAAGAATCAGAGTCCTACCCATCAGAAATTGTCGACAATGAGAGAAGCACGGATCAGCAATTGCCATGGCCACCGCCAGAGCCCGAGCCGAGCCTGAAATTAAAGAGATTCAAGAAGACGGTCTAGACGAAACATGGCAAGCCATCATGAACGGGAAATCCACGCCTGTCAAGAACCAACTAAAGAAGAGCGACACATGGGAGAAGACAGGAGGTCTCACGAGAACAGACGCGGTGGATACTCAAAGTTTCAAGAAGTCGGATACATTCAGACAGAAGAGAGATGATGATGATGATAGTTTAATGGAGAAGACAAGAGCTCTCACGAGAACAGAAGCGGTGGATATTCAAAATTCAAGAAGTCAGATACATTCAGACAGAAGAGAGATGATCAGAATACAGTGACGGAGAAGAGAGAGATGAGGAAGTCGAAGACGTTTAGGGAGTCGACAGCAACAGCGGCGGCGAGGGCAGGTGGAGGGTGGAGAGGGAGGGATGTGCTGGTGGTGGGGAGAGATGAGCTGTTTGGGAGAGTGGAAGCTTTCATAAAGATGAATTATGAGCAGATGAGGCTGCAGAGGCAAGAGTCTGAGCAGAGGTTTGTGGAGATGGTTAATGCTACTGCTTATTGATCATTATATAGTTGGAGGAGAAATATGACATATATATATATATATATATATATATATATATATATATATATATATATATATATATATATATATATATATATATATATATATATATGGATTTAGTATAGTTTTAGATGTGAATGCCGCTTATTTGGGCTTTGGTTTTACTGTTTGTTGTGTTGTCGGAGGAAGAGGAGGAGATATCTGAGAAACCCTTTTCGCAGGTAAATCACTGTCTCTTACCATAAAACATTTATTGATGTTTTGGAAATAGTTATAATTTTAAAATATGGTATCTTCATGATTTTAGAATGAATGCATAGAGTTTGGATCTTTGTACAACACCTCCATCAAAGCTTTAATTGGGATTTTTTTTTCCCTAAAATTTCATGCTATATCTCTCAAAATTAGCACTAATTTTCACTTTTCGCTCAAAACAAATTACAATCATCCATTTAATTGTAAAATATTATGACTGAAGCAGTGATTTCTCTGCTATGTAAAAGAACATTATAGCTAAGAAAGTGATATAAATACTATAGTCTTTTGCACTTTATTTCAAAATAAATCATCATCGTTCATTATCATACATGATTATAGTTAAGAAAGACACTAAAACAAATATGATATCTAATTTTGGTTAAGTTTGAGCGCCGAATGTGTAGGTTGTAAGTCATGTTGCCGTTCATTAATTTGGACTCATCTTAATTTGTCATGATATCTTGTGTTATCACTTTCTCATTTACTTTTTAACTAGAAATTAACTGGAAAAAAAAATTTAAAGTACTTAATTAAACATTTTCAACTGTTAATTTGTCTAAAACTATTTGTATTTGAATTTGTCTACAGGCTTCGTTTTTTTGTCCCAATGCTGGTGATGGGTGAAAGATATCCAACTTGCTTCTTCAGCTGCAGTTCTCTTAGCTTAGCGTGTGCTATAGTTTTTTTTTTCTCTATGTGTTAATGTTACTAATCAATGGGATTATGATGTTAATGATGCATATAAACTATAGTTGCTACAAAAATGATTGTGTTAGCTGTTGGAGTGAAGTGATTGTTTTATATTTTCCTAATTTGATGACAACATATAAAAATATGTCACATCTTTCTCCCCTTCTTTAGTTAGCTTATTTAGATTTTTATTGCTAATACAAACAAACTTCATAAGGGGAATCTGCAACCTACATTGGAATCAGATGCAGAGAATGACTCAGCACCTAAATCATAGTAGAAAACAAAACAATTGTATTGGATATGTTCAAAAATTGAAATTTCTTACTTTTTTAATTTGGGAATGTGCAATGTGAAGGTCTCAAATTCTTCGATATGTCCGAATATCCTAAACATACAATATATATATCACCCATAATTATATATTCATGAATTGCATGATGTAACATCTTGATTCATATCTCCGTCGTTTTTGTTAATGTTTGATTAGTTTTCAGCTAATATCCACATTGATCCTCTTCGAATTTGTCGTTATGGAATATGTTACATTTTTATGTTCTAACAATCTAATATTTTAATTCATTGTTTGTTAAAGTATGGCAATGAAAAATGTACACGCAACCATTTTTTACATCACTAAACTGCAAGAACAACTTATATGAATCACATTTTGCACACATGGGTGAATAGTTAACTGTTTTATTTGTATTACAAAATACTAATATTAACAACAAACCGGTTGGTTTGGAGAGGCAGTGGTGATACTGCTAACATCCTCAAGTCCATGGTTTGATCCCGTATCAAGACAAAAAATTGAGATCATTTTTGAGAGGCAATGGTAATACTGCTAACATCCTCAGGTCCATCGTTTGATCCCGTATCGAGACAAAAAATTGAGATCAGTTGGTTTGGAGAGGCAGTGGTAATACTGCTAACATCCTCAGGTCCATGGTTTGATTCCGTATCGAGACAAAAATTGAGATCATTTTGGAGAGGCGGTGGTAATGCTACTAACATCCTCAGGTCCGTGGTTTGATCCCGTATCGAGACAAAAAAATTGTGATCATTTTGATTCTAGAGCTGAGCTGATTAGGACTTGGATCTCACTCACATATTAACAACTCATACTCCTATCTCATTTTCGATGTGAGCCTAAACCTTAACTTCATTCATAGGATTTTTTTTTTTTTAATTGAGAATGTTTCACAAAACCCTAACATCCAACATTTTGGAAGTTTCTCTACTAGAAATTTAACAATTATTGAAAGCAACTCCAATAATCATCCTCTGCTTCAGAATTTTCAGAACAAGGACTAAATGCAATCTTAATAAAAATAATATTTTGGTGAAGTGCCACCTCATTTCAAATACCAAAATGTTGGCTAGACATTTGCTTTACCCAAACGCTATCTATTTGCCCAATTATAAACTCCTACTATGACTAAGGACCACTCAATTTGAATAAAGAAAAATGGCTTTCAACACCCATATCTTATACAATATCTGAATAAATAGCTAGTAGGGATTCATTAGCACTGACTATTTATTGACTTCACAAGTCAGTCAAGTTTGCTCTTTTTCTTTAAAGAAACCACTCTCAATTATTTTAACAAGTAGATATTTACTCAAAAAGTATTCTAGTAGATGGATAGACTTGAGATAGTCACTGGGTTTGAATGTTTCACACAGACATCTTGGAATTTGTTGTCCTCTCCCCATTTGGTCTAAATGCATTTGACCTAGTCTCAACTTGTGACCAACTCCAAACCCAACATACAATCTAAATTCTTATATTTGTTTTCATTAGGAATAAGAATAGAGGAATAAATTTGGTAAAGTTCCTAAATCACCAACCTCCTTGGAATGCTTTTTCATTATTTAAATTAAGGAAATTGTTTTTTTATTATATAGGGGCTTCCAAAATACCAAACCTAGTTATAGGATGGGTTAGTTTCTCCTGTGATGGGTTAAAAATATAAAAATAAGTTGGACAGATCCTCGCTAACCAAAAGCTAACATGAAAGATGCATAACTTCTTGGATTAGCTTTAGACAACACCAGACAGTTTAAGATTTAATAATGAGCAACCAAACTACTAAAAATTAAAACAAGAACAAGGAGAAAGAAATATTACCTCTCATTTGTTTTGAACGCCTATTTACTTTCATATATGGAATATTTACGCCTTACCAAGATTTGTTAAAAAGTAGGAAAATATCTCCCATTAACAAAATTCTAAGAAATAATACCTTTTGTGGTTATACATGCGTGTGCGTCGCACACCCCTATTATAGACGATCTAGAGAAAACATTACGAAAAACCTAGTTCTACAATCCTACGAAAATAAACCTAGCGTAAATGCACAGGTATACATAATATTGCATTTCCTCCAACTCTTGATGGATTAACAAACAAGGGTATCCAACCCTTGACGAAAATAACCGTCACTCGGTCTTTAGGAAAGAACAATGTGATGAGCAATGTTATGAACCAACCAGATGACAGTCGATGTGCGTTGCAATTATTTTATATGTGTGTGTGTTTTGCACTTTATTATAGTCTTGAGTCGGATAGTAAACGGAAAATATTTGATCTACTTTGGAGAATATATCAGCTAATTAACAAACTGACCGTGCTCGCCTTTTTCAAAGTCATATGCGCTTAGACGTGAAAGAGACCAGAACCAAAAGCTTGGAAACTTTAGGCCACCACCGAAAGCGCGCTTGTTGTTGACAGTCCATCACCAGGTTGAATCGGGGGCCCGATAATACCTTGCTGATGAAGCACTTAAACCCTCTGTAGTAAAGAAACAAGATAAAAGAAAACAAGTTTTTATCCTCTCAGTAGAAAGAAGTAAGGATAATTAAGTTAAAATAGAGTTCAAGGTCAATTTAATAAAAGACAGAAATGGCATCTTGTTGGGGTGGCTCCTGAACTTTGGTTGGGGAGGAGCTCACTATCACTGCCTTGTTTCTCAACAGTTTAGGGTGCACATCAGAGACGGTCTAGTTCTGACAGAAATGGCATCCTGCTTCTTGATTAGGTTTTGTTCAGATTCATCATTTTATGTCAAGATGACGATGATTATTAGTGCATACTATTTTAAATCATAACAACAAACTAATTCATTATTTATTTATATTCTGATCCGGTACTTTATACTAAGTATATGTCTGCACAGTTCTCTCAAAGATCGAACTTACACTATGCATTACCTATTACTGGAACCAATCTAAATATCGGTAGGATATTATTCTATCATGCGACAAATATCATGAATCATTACCACCGATTCCATTACTCGTAAGGTTCATAGGTTTATTGTGCTTCTGCTACGACATTGGACACACCTATGTCGAGTGCATACCAATTACCATGTATTGACGATACATGGTGAAAACTCAGCCGTACAGGGAATAAATGGCTACTGAATATAACCGACACACATGGAGCTATGAGGCGGAGTCGGGCACTAATGGATCGCATACTTTATCTACAGTTTAAAAACTAAATATACTATACAAAAATAATTCAGAAGCTTTTTTATGAGTTCAATAAATATTAATACGGATTTCTTATAAATTTGAACAGAATTTTTTTTAACGATTTACATTTTGTATTTTAAACGGGCAATTATACACCAGAAACTGCCAATGTTGTAAGGGCCCATCAGTATCTGTCTTGGCCTAGCGGCTAAGCCTTCACCATCAATTAACCCCACAAGCCCACGAGGGTCCTGGGGCCAAATGCAGACCCTGCTCAGTTGAGAAGCCTTAATGCTTTTATTGGATGCAGGAGTAGACTCATCATTAAAAGACTTAAGGATTGTCCTATGCATAATTTGTCGATCAAAAAGCACAGCGTGCTCACTTCCACTGATTTCAGCACAGGTAGCTAAATGGGACTTCCCTTTGTCATTTCATAGATTCAACGTGTTTGGACATAAATCACACGGGAGATGAAAGTCCCTAACACAAAGAGGAGAAAGACAAGCTCTACAAATATTGAGGATTATTTTATACTCTAACATGCCCCTGAACAGCACATGGGTTATTAATTTTGGGAGTGTGAGCCTATATTGCTCTGTATCATCTTAAAGTCTCATCAACATCAAAATTCCCAAATTGTGATAATTGATAATTATCATTATATAAGCTAACAGTTCATCATTTTCATCTAATCAAACCCATCAATTCGCTGACATAGATAAGTGATGCCAAAATATTCAATTGGGGAAAGCGATACCGAAGAGTTGTTATCTGTAACAGTAACAAAGAGCGAGGGTCTACCTGGAATCAGCAATTTTCTGGCAGGGTCACTGCACTTTCAACAAGCTGCCACTATCAGCAAATGTATCGGGACAAGAACTAACGAGCCCACTGGGCCAGAGCGTGCAACAGAACCAGACGACACCAACATCCTCCTGTTCCCCAGTGAGTCTGAGTATTTACTGGAACAGTAATCATGTTCATAGATCAGGATAGATTAGGATATCTTAAACAAACAAACAAATACAAATCAAACAGGATCATAGTCATCCAGTGTGTTACCTGTGCTTTTTAAGATCAAACATGCACTTTGACTGTAGGTCCATGTCCACTGCATAATGGGTGATATTGAACACATTGCTGATATAAGTCAATAGTTCTGCAACCATTATCTTCTCTGGCGAGCAGAAGAGAAGGAAGTGGGAACATCGAGCAGAAAAGGCGAACGGACCCAGAAGTGACGAGTGCGTGTGCACAGTACTGTTAATCGACCCGAGATTCATACGCTTTTCTTTTTCTTTTTCTTTTTCTTTTTTCTTTTTTTTCTTTTTGGGAGAAAGAACGGAGATTATTGTTGTTATGGTAGTTATAAAAGGGATGGGAAAAAAAAAAAGACAACCTGAAAGACAAAAAAACCATAATAATAAATAAATAGACTCATCTACTGCTGATGATCAATAGTTTGCATTGAAGTGAGTAGCCAACAAATATTTCATTTTTACATGGACAGAAGTGATTAAGTTTGATAAATCTACAATTAAACCAGCCAGGTAGATTACACCTAGTTGTAATTTTTGGAGGTTAAGGGCTCCACTTAAGTTATGAAGTTCTTTTCAGCTTTATTGCAAGTGATTGTGCGGGAGATCACCGAGATGAATGTCAAAAAGTTGTCTGTTCTTGCAGTTGATATCTTTGCCAAGAAAAGCTTAAGCTCATCCCACCTGAACATTTTAGAGCTTAATATGTGTGACAGGGTGAATGGGTGTGTGCCTCCAAGTATTTATGTGTGTGAGATGTGTGCGAATGTGTGAATGCGGTCGAGTGCATGAATATATATACACCCGTGCACGTGTATTCGTGAGTGCATTTATCTGTGGTAGAGAGAAAGCAGGGTGGTTAGGACTTAATTTTCACAAGCGAAGCGTGCTGTGCTGCAAGTGACAAGATGACAATTATGTAATTTTCATACTTGAATCCTATGCCCAAGTAATAGTACGTCGGATCTTCAAATCTATCATCCAACTGTAGAAGATTCAAACTATTTTAACGATGAATCGTGATAATGATATAAGTCCAGCATACTTGAACATACTCCGAGTAAAGTTTACAATGAATATCGAGATAGAACAGACAGAAGCGTAAGAATAGTAAGAATCCTAGATCAATCCACCCTCCTTTTTTTTCTCATTGATTGATGACTGAGCAGAAGCATCAAGCACCTAAGTAAAATGATTGAATCAGGCTAATTTGTGAACAAAGCAGGTTTGAGAAAGGGAGATGCTGTCTGGATTAGAAAAGAGGAAAAAAGTCATTTTGCTCAGGTTCTTACCCTTTACATCAACTGATCCTGTTCACAGTAGATTAGGGTATCTCAGCACACAAACTAACAGAACAAATGAAACAGAATCATGGTCATTGATCATCTTACCTGTGCTTTTAAGAACAAACATGCGCTTTGACTGGGGACCCATAACCACTGAAGATTGATGATTTGAACACATTACTGATCTATGTCAATAGTTCTGCAATCATTGTCTCTTCTCTGGCAAGCAGAAGTGAAGGAAGCGGGAAAATCTAGCAGAAAAGGTGAAAAGACCCAGAAGTGACCAGTGTGCGCACTTTAGCAGGTCATAGAATGGTAGTTCAGCTCTCCCACATGAAAGTGCTTCAGACAAAGATGACAATTTACATCCAAAAAATCTTTGACATTGAAGATCTGTGAAAATTTTCAGTCAGGATATGCCCTTGATTAGAGCCCCATGGCAATATTATCAAGGGTTAATCGTGGATAGATCCCCCATAGTTCTACTGGTGTAGATAGACCCCTGAGTGAAATTTTGGAATCTTTTACCCTCAGAGAAAGAGAAAATTATTTTTTGTGATAAATAGACCTCCTGAGGGTAAAAGAGTAAAAACAAATTCACTCAGGGGGTCTACCGCACTTGGGCAATAGTATTAGGAGTCTATCCACACCAATAGAACTACAGGCGGTCTATCCACAATTAGGCGATAGTAAGGGGGCCTATCTAGAATTGGGTGATAATAAAGGGGTCTATCCGCAAGTGACCCTATTATCAATGTTGAAGATTTGTAGAACTCGTTCTTGCTTCCCATATAAAAATCTTTCAAGCTCCTTTTACGGGGCTTGGTTTACGTTATGCTCCTTCAGGAGTTATTGCCATGATCAGTAGTTTTGTAATCACATATTTCTAATGGGATCAGGTAATGTTGCTGTTATAATAGTTATAAAAGTGAGAGAAACCAAGACAACCTGAAAGACACTAAAAGTATAGTCATAAATAAATAGATTCATTTACTGATGACGAATCAATATTTAAGGTCGATGCAAGTAGCCAACAAATATTTCATTTTTACATGGACAGAAATGATTAGGTTTGATAAATCTACAATTAAACCAACTAGGTCTATTACACCTAGTTGCAAATTAGAGTTAAATGGCTCACCTTAAGTTATGGTGTTCATTTTTCAGCTTTATCGTAAGTAATTGTGAGGTTGCTACTGCTGACAGCCTGCATGATGGGGACTTAATTTTTGCGAGCACAGTGCATTGTGCATAGGCGCGAGTGACAAGACAATTGTGTAATTTTCATACTTGAATCCTAAGCACAAGCAGTAGTATGTCAAATCTTCAGATCTACCAGCATATCTCCAACTTTAGAAGATTCAAACTATATTTAACGAAGAATATCTCCAACTTTAGAAGATTCAAACTATATTTAACGAAGAATCACAATAATATTATTACTATAGAAGTGCTGCATACTGACTGCCTTCGAACAAAGAATCACAATAATCTTATTACTATAGAAGTGCTGCATACTGACTGACGAAGAGAGGACAAAGCTGATACTCTAAACTATACACATACAAATAGCCAAAATGGGTAGTACTCTCACCTAGAGTTAATAAAACTTATCAGCACACAGTTACAAAGGATAGTACTCCCACCTATAGCTAAACCGTGGTTCAGGGGTCAAATAAAGAATGTTACACCTCCTTCTGACAAGTACCTCCTTCTCCTCCTCTTACTCCTGCTACATATTGAGCCATTAAATGACCCTCAGTAACCTAAACTGAAGGTTGCCAGCAGGGTCTGGAGATTGCAGGGGAACCTACCAATCAGCAAAAAAACCCGTAACATAGCAAAATGATCTCTCAAATTGAAAGTTTTTTAAGATTAACGGTGTTACTCTAAACCTCATATTACAATCAATATATTACAATTGACTCAATTCAACAATGCACCACTACATTTGAAGAGTTGATACACTATCTATTGAACAAATTGAACAGAAGTGTTCAATGTGTCCAATTACACCACTTCTGCAGTAGCATAGACCAGAATCTAACATCATATTTTCATTATGCCAGCTAGTTCTGATATGTGCAATATATCTCTTTCCTACGGTGAATGACATCCCTAAAACAGAAAGGCAACAGAGATACTCAATGCATAAGGCCCTGCATAGAGGCATCAAGGCAACAGAGATACTCAATGCATAAGGCCCTGCATAGAGGCATCAACTTTTTTAGAAGACAATAAAGCAGGAAATTATTTTATGAACGCCAGATCATTTTAAAAGAGATGCCAGACATCAGCTTGTGTAAGAAAACCAATTTAAAAGAGGGGGCACAGGATGACAAGAAAATAACTAGTAATATTAATAGCATGAAATTCCTATGAATTACAGTCACTGAATCATATACAACAACCAGTTCATTGAAGTAAAACCTGACAAATAAAGAAAATATTACCCCTTTAATTCTCCGTTTTTTCCTCTTCGCCAATAGTGAGCTTCCCTTCTTTAAACTCACATGGTTGAATGGCAATTCCTAGCTGCCTCCTTAGTTTCTTCACAACAAAAGTCTCAGGTTCTTCACAGATTGTTACTACACTCCCCTTTCGGCCAAGCCTTCCTGTTCGACCAGCCCGATGAGCATAATGAATAGAGTCTGTAGGCAAGTCCAAGTTCACCACCAAATCACATTCAGGCACATCTAAACCCCTTGCAGACAACTCATTAGTCAATAGTACTCTTATTTCACCATTCTTGAATTTCTTCAGAGTGGTCGATCTTGCAAGTTTTCCAAGATCACCATGCAGCTCAGCAGCCTTCATCCCACGTGCTTCCAGTTTAAACACCGCATCCTTCAAGGGTTTGGTATTGTTCATAAAAGCAATCACCGCCTTTGCATCCAGTGCATGAACACATCTCCTCAAGGTGTCAATTTTATGCTGAAGCTTAGAAACACTATAGTAATGTTTCAAAGCAGGTGGCAAGCTATCAATTGCTCCTTGTGTTACAGAGCTTGAGCTGGAGTTGGCATCAGAAGTAGACGCTGAAGGGGCATTTGACGGAATAGACACAGAATCGAGAGGTTGAACACTCTTAGCTCTGACAATGAGAGGATTTGACCCCCAGCTCCTAGCTGCCCTTATAACTGAGAATGGCACAGTTGCAGAGACCAAGATTGTTTGGCGTTCAGTACGCCTAGCAAGTGGGCTTAGTACACCACTTGGTTTTGCACCAGACTTTCTTCCCACATGTTCAAGTATTCTATGCATGTCCTCTCGATAGTTAAAGGATAAAAGCTGGTCAACTTCATCTAACACTAAAAAACGACAGTTATGGGTATGGAGCTTCCCAGCTGCTGAAATCTCAGAAATACGGCCAGGGGTTCCAACAACAATGGCCGGCTTGTTCTTTTTGAGAGCCTCTTCTTGCCTTGATCTATTTGCACCCCCCACAAGCTGTTGAACAAGCTTTTTGTTTGCAGGACCTAACAATCTCTCTATTTCTCTAACTATTTGCATACCTAACTCCCTTGAAGGGGCAACAATGACAGCCTCTATGCCTGGTTTTTGTTCAGATCGGTCATCTTCTGTAGGATGCTTTAAAGGTCCTATTTGGGACAGTATAGGGAGAAGATATGCAAGAGTCTTTCCTGAACCAGTATAGGACTGAATGACAATGTCATGCTTCTGCGAAATTGTAGGGATAGCAGCAGACTGTACATCAGTTGGAACAGTCAGACCTTCCTTCTCCAACCGATCAATCAACAAAGGTGAAAGCCCAAGATCAGAGAAGGATTTTGCTGCAAATGGGGCTCCCTCTATTCCTAGTACACTTTTCATAGTAGATTGCTCAGCCAAGCTGGTCCTGGCTGTTTTAACTTTACTTGGAGAGACTTTTTTAGCTGTACTGACATTTTCAATCTCCACAATCGTCCCTTTCTTTCCAGTCTCAACCTGGCATTTAAATCCAATACTTGAGAGAGAAAGAGAATCATTCTCCCCATCAGCTCGATTCCTGAACAAAGTAGTCTTATGAAACTGTGATGTCCTTGATGCAGATAATTTTCTCAAGCAAAGACAGTTTTTCAGAAAACAGGATGAGCGTGCAGATGCAAATGCAAGCACACTTCGGTGTGCGTGTCCCATTATTAATTCCATGGCTAGAGCAAGCCAAGTATTGAAGAAAAGAGAAGCTTGAAAAAATCTTCCTCAGCAGCAAGAAAGGGACATCTCTAGCTCGTGATGGAGCTCCACCTAGTAAGGGGAAAAAAAACAAATTGTTGTTCAACATGACTTCGTTGTAATATGAGTTTGTGTGTATGCGTGTCACTGTGCACAAGCAAAATAATATATGGACATCAACTGAAGCAATTAATTTAATTTTATATAGTTATAATATATATTACATGGGCAAGGCTATGGACCAGCATTATACATGAGATTCATGTTACGTTAGAGATACTGTGGTTCTCCAAGCACTTCATGATCAAGTCATAAAATTAAGATATTGTGACCATTACACAGCAACCTTGTCACTTTTATATGAAAGGTATATGTCAAGCCTCAGACTGTATCTAACAAAGGTTATAATTCTAATATTATAACGGCAACCTTTTAGTGCTCTCGGTTTGAAGGCCAACTTTTGATAAGTTAAACGTTAGATTTACACCTATATTAGTATTTATTCACTGACATTGGTCTATGTTAGTCATATAAAACAAGTAGCAATATATATATGTTGGTTTTAGCTAGATCAGATCAACATTATTCAAATTCAGATCACTGTTGTAAATAGAGGCCGATAGCAATGCAAATAGCTGTAGCGGATCCTACCGCTAGGATTTCATTGATTGCGGTGAACAATAGCGTTGTGAGCACTTTTTGCTCGCCAAAGCGCTCGAAAGCATGAAATAGCGGTAAATAGTGCTCATTTATCTATGCTTGAAGACTTCATTTTTATGTCAAGTTTCAAATAGTTAATACAATTATGTTGCTACTAAATGTTTTTCTATTGCTAAGAATGTTTCTATTAGAGACTTGAAAGTTGAAAGAATTGGACAAATAATGGTCCTTTGATCAACATGTACGCGTTTTCATTATGTACAGTACTTTTGTTAATATTATGTGATTGGTACACGCCTATTTCATGCTTCGGATCTCTATAAATCATCAAATATGCATTTGTAGAATTTTTAGATTTTTCTTTAATTTTTTGTATTTTTAATATTTATACATATTTAAATTAGACCGCTATTTAACTTTGCGCTTTTTGCCGCTATAGCCCCAAATAGCCTTAGTGGTGTCTCACCACTACGCGACGCTATCCGCTATCAATAACCTTGATTCAAATCATATTTAAAGATATCTATAAATATTGGTCGATACGTTAATATTTTGTTGAATACATACATATTAATCTTGGATGACACAAATACCAGAAATGTTCAAAATTGGATATTTGGTGAACATGGAACAGTGTTCAAACAATTTGGCTTTGGAATGATGAATTTAGGGATTCCTGTGCATCCATCAAATTTCATAATATACATAGACGGGCGGACCAAAGCCTAGCTAGGGTGCAGTCGCACCCCTAAAAGTTTATATAATTGCACATAGTTCATGTAGCTTTTTAAATCCGGCCCCCATAAATTTTAAAATATGCACCCAAGGCCCAATTTATCTAAAAGCATTAAAATAAATTAACAACAATTTGATTTAGCCAATTGATAAGTAAAAGCCTATTTACATTTGCAACAATAATTCACATCTGATACCATAGTTTTATAATATTACATTTTTATTTTAAGGTAAATAGACACTCGCTGTTCGCCCCCCTAAGAAAATTTTTCTAGATCCGCCACTGTATACGTACATATTCAACAAAACATACTATCCAGTTCTAAGTATTAACAAATGGCATGCATTTCTTTATGCATATTGCATCTTATTTTATATCTATCAAATTTCACATGTCTATCACCTGCTATATATGCATATTGCATCTTGTTTTATGCATTTCTTTACGCTAATTGGATTTCTAGAATCACAATTTTACCAAAATATTCCCCACTTAATTCTTCCCAATTTCTACGAATCAACTATGTAATTATTCACGATTAATAGGAATCAAGATTTGAACCTTCTCGCGGCGGAGGAGTCGCCGGAGACAGTGGCGGAGCACGGACGCCGGCGAGGTCAGGGGGCGGCGAGACGAGCGTAGGAGAGAGGGAATGAGAGAAAAGTTTGGGGTTTTAAAACCCTATCTCGATTCTAAACCCTTGGCCTTAGGACCGGTAAAACGGGTCGGGTCTTGGACTCTTAGATGACCGGCCCAATTTGCTTAGCCTGGGTTGGGGCCTAATATGTAAAGCCCAGATTGTCCATAAAATTTTACAAAAATATGCAAGGTTCAATATTCATTCTTTGAGAACCTAGTTAAATTGTATGTATCAGAACAGTCTATTTGTATGCGGGCTGTATTGCTAAAATGTGTATTCATTAAATTGCATGAACTTATCAGGAATTATTTTTAGGTAAATTTATATGTTTAGATTATAAATGCATATTAAAATTTAGGGTTTTTCCCCTAGAAACCATCTTAACAATAGGGTAATTATATAGAAACCACCTTTTATTTTCAATTTGTACAAAAACCACCTTCAAAGTTGGTTTTGTTGCAATCAACCACTTCGTAGTCAAATTTTCACTAAAAAACAAAAAATAAGCTTTAAAAATTCAAGTTCAAGATACTTGAGTTGTATCCTAACAAGACCTAAACACTATAAAAATGAGTCATGTACATTTAATGCTAGTTTTTAAGGGGTAATTTTGGGTTTTAAGTGTAGAATTTGACTGGGATGTGGTTGATGCAACAAAAACCAACTTTAAAGATGGTTTATGTATAAATTAAAAATGAAAAGCGGTTTCGTATAATAACCCTATTTTAAAGGTGGTTTCTAGGGAAAAAATCCTAAAATTTATGTTTGAGCTGTAGTTAAACACAGGCTTATGTTTATCAATTATGTGGGTGTTATTTAAAGTCCCACATGTTAATAGTTGTTAAATATTTTTATGGTAGGGTATAAGGATCTCATTGAAATCTATAATAAGTCTATAGGATACCTTCTAAGCTAATTTTAGATTTGTCCAGCCTATGACCAAGACTGGTCGTTTTCAGTTTTATTAGATCCTAAGCCCTAACATATTGATTCCAAAAATCACCATGTTCACTTGTTCACGAAACTAGATTTTTAATGATAAGTTGATAATGACATAACATCCAATGACATAACATCCCAATGACCAAGTTTATATTGTCGATGTGCAATGATTCAAGAACTGATATATTTTAGATGCATATTTATTGTCATGGACCGTCTCTATTAGATATTTTCTACTCCTTATAAATGGATTGTGGACCCTTATATCTATATGACACAATCCTTAAAGGTCCATTTGATGATGCTCTATGGATAATCAAAATCACAAAGGAAGTAATCTGCTATGAATTTTTTTTAAAAAGACCGTTTTTGAAACTTTATTAGCAAAATCGACCTTTTATGGATTTAATTAGCAATGTCGACCTCTTTTGTCGATTTTACAAAATATAGTTTTTAAAATACACGGGACTAGTAGTCCCATGTAATTAGTGTTGGCTAATCACATGCTAATTAAACTTCAAAAAATACACGAGATTAATTAAACTTCATTAGGTGTAATTAGGCACCACTAAATACACGAGACTAATAGTTCCGTGTATTTTAAAGCTTCATTTTTGCAAAATAAAAAGAGGTCGATTTTGCTAATAAAGTTTCAAAAATGGTCTTTTTTAAAAAATTCTCCATCTGCTATTAGTTTTGAAGTCTACAATTGTATTGTTCAGTGACTAGACTAATATTTTAACTGCTTATAATAATTTTTATGAATTGCATTATTTTTGTATATTGATTTCACATATTTAAAATTAACGGTGGAATTTACATCCTATTATTCTTCCTTTCCTATATGATGATGATGATCCTGTATATAGAACCTTATATAGGCAGGGGGCAGAGCTAGTGTATAAAGGGACACCACCCTAAGCCAATATCATTAAAGAAGTATAGGTGACCTTGTGAACAAAATGACACCCTCAATTATTTGAGTAGTGACTAGTAACGAGAATTTACCCATTAAACATTAGTAGCCCAAACCTAGAGATAAAGTGATTCAATGCCCATTAACTTAAATGGCTCCACTCACCACACATCAAAGAGTTACCATCGATTTTTTTAAGGGAAAAAAAGATAAATAAATTTACACTGGAAACAATGTATTTAGTGCTATTTCAAATGAGACTATTATGCAAAGATTTCGAACATGATGACACATAGGATATATATTGTTTGTATTTAGTCAAATATCTTTTGTATTTTATTAAGCTCTCGGTTATATTAAATACGAGAAAAATTAATAACATCGTCTTTTTATAGTATTATGAATTTCTGCATTCGCCCCTACCTCTAGGGCATTTCGTTTTCCTCTTTTCAAGGAGAAGTATCACGTAGAGAGTTCTATACAGAAAATCATGCAGAGAGAAAGTAGAATAATACAATTAGAATATTGCTCAGCATTTCATCGTAAAGAAGAAAAATAATATTGGTCAGCATAATCATAAACTTTAAAATCTAACTTCCTATATAAGTTTGTGTAGAGAGAGCCTACCATATATAGGGTTGTTCCCCTTTACAAAGTCCTACTCATCACAACACCATCATCATCCCCCAACACCCCAAGACGACCACACCAAAGAGAACCCACATGAAACCTATCACGTGACGGTGTTGAATGGGTTGCCCTGCCCTCTTCATGCAAAGCTTTTTAGGTACCACGAGGACAGTAAGTAAGTGGGCTATGAGCTTTTTTGGGCTTATGGACATAAAAGATGCCTTAGCTTTATGAAGAGTTAATGAAAAGGGGAGCCCGGGGAGGGGTAGATTTCACGAAAAAAACCCCCGAACTTTGGGGGGTTTTCCCATGAAACCAAGGCCCGGAACTCCGTTTTTGCGCTGACCTTTCAAGTTTTCGTTACTCCAATAGTGTAGGAAAATTTTGCTTGTGGCTTGTGATCCATTAACACTGTTACGGGAGTCCGTTGAGAAAAATTCAAAGTTCCGACGTAGGGTGGGAAAAAGTTCAGGGGGTTTCGTGGGAAACCCCTAAAGTGAAGGGGGTTTTGTGAAATTTACCCAAAGGTGAAGTCATGTTTTTCAGTAAACTGTGCGCTGGAGCGTGCTTCAATCATTCCCACGTGCCTGTCGACTTCAGCTTTTGCACAGCAAAGCACTATATATAATCAGATGGGAATAGAAGTAAATAAATAATAATAATAATAATAATTATATGGAAAGAAAAGTATGGACCCTAACATGGCCAGCTTCATGAGTCATGAGTATGATACCCTCTCTCAATTAAGTTAGGTTAACGAACTAAGGAGCAAAGACAAATTAATGCTGATATTTTTATGTAATTTCTATGCTCGGATCACGTGGCCATTGTTATTAGGACAAAATTGAGGATTATAAAAGATTATCAAAATCAGCTTTGCAATGTTAAGCTTCGTGTATTGCAGGGGGGGGAAAAACTTAGTATAAATACTTTAATAGAGTTTTGTACAATGTCCCCAAAATTTATATTGGGTTTGTAATATACCTTTCTTTCCCTTTAGTTTTGCTTTGAGATTATCTCCTTGAGAAGGATTTGTATAAATACTTTAGTTTTTCTTTTGCTTTGACATGATGCCCTTGGATACAATATTAGTTGTTAAGATTTAAAAGTTAATTGAGGTATTATTTCTGACTGCCTGAAGCAAAACATGAAGATTGGTCCTTTTATCATACATAAAAATTCCGATGCAACTAGAGCGAAAATGGAAGCATTTGCCTTTTTTTATAGTTGTTGTCATATTAGACTTCTAAATTTTTGTTACTTGTATATTAGACCCTCAAATCTTTCTATAGGTTAGGTCCCAAATCTTTCTATATTTGCTTAAAGTGGGTGGGTTTCAAAACTACTAAATAGATTTGGGATGTAAAGTAAAAATATGGAGATGTTATTTATAAGGATAAATATCAGAAACCCCATAACTTTCAAAATATCAGAAAATTTCCTTAACTTCAGGAGTTATTAAAAAACCTTTACCTTTAATATTTATCAAAAATTCCCCTTATAGTATTAATCGTAGCTTTTCACACGAGTGGGTAAAATTAGGCAGGGGAATATTTTTCTAGTGAAAATTGTGGTTCACACTTCTAGAGGCTTTTCTAATAAATATCTAAAGTCAAAGGGGGTTTTATGATAACCCCTAAACTTAAGTGAGGTTTCTGATATTTTGAAAGTTATAGGTGGTTACCTGATAATCATCCTAAGTTAAGGGGGACTTTCTGATTATTTAGCCTATTTGTAATTTAGAAATAGGCTCCCATCCCTACTTGCCTCCTGAACTATTAGATCCGTCCCTTATTAACTCTTAGGCTATTTTCAGTGCTTACATAACGCTCTATTTAATTCATTTTCTACTTAATTATCCCCGGAACCATATTTGGTCTGACGTCCCCCTCTAAACTACACTTCCTTGTCATAAGTATTAAATCAGATGTGATAACTAGGTACTAAATTTTATAGTTCAGAGAATAAACATGGACGAATTTATTAGTTTATGAGGGAAAGCGCTACCAAATATACTTAATGGGGGTAAGAAGGCTACAATTTCAACAATTCAAAGGACATGTACGCACTAAAATTAGTTCAAAGCGTACGAAAAGACAAAATTTTGTCGTCCTGGAGGCCAGTAGGGACCGGACAAATATAAAGATTCAGGGTCCAACAAACAATTTACAAAGCTCTGAGGGGTCTAACATGACAAAAACCCTTTGGCCCTTTTACGACACCACCCCTGACACCCGTTGGCTCGGTCCAATACGACCAATCGAACATTCCCCACGCGGAAACTCTCCCTCGAATGTGGGAAAACGACAGCCGTTGGATCTTGATCCAACGCTCAATATTTAAAAACGTCTTTCATTACGCCTCAAAATTCCATTATCAATCCAGTGTGGATGCAATTTCTACAGCGGAGGAGCTTACACGGTAATAAATAACTAAATATCAGAAAACCCCTCTTACCTTTGAACAATTACGGAAACCCCTCTTAACTTTCAAACTATCAGAAACCCCTTAAATATTGGGATTATCACAAAACCCCTTAACTTTTAGATTTTATCAGAAAATCCCTTAATTAGGGGTTTTCTGATAAAATCTCAAAGTTAAGGGGTTTTCTACTAACCCCAAACTTAAGGGGTTTTATGATAACCCCTAAACTTAAGTGAGGTTTCGATATTTTGAAAGTTATAGGTGGTTACGATAATCATCCTAAGTTAAGGGGACTTTCGATTATTTAGCCTATTTGTAATTTAGAAATAGGCTCCCATCCCTACTTGCCTCCTGAACTATTAGATCCGTCCCTTATTAACTCTTAGGCTATTTTCAGTGCTTACATAACGCTCTATTTAATTCATTTTCTACTTAATTATCCCCGGAACCATATTTGGTCTGACGTCCCCCTCTAAACTACACTTCCTTGTCATAAGTATTAAATCAGATGTGATAACTAGGTACTAAATTTTATAGTTCAGAGAATAAACATGGACGAATTTATTAGTTTATGAGGGAAAGCGCTACCAAATATACTTAATGGGGGTAAGAAGGCTACAATTTCAACAATTCAAAGGACATGTACGCACTAAAATTAGTTCAAAGCGTACGAAAAGACAAAATTTTGTCGTCCTGGAGGCCAGTAGGGACCGGACAAATATAAAGATTCAGGGTCCAACAAACAATTTACAAAGCTCTGAGGGGTCTAACATGACAAAAACCCTTTGGCCCTTTTACGACACCACCCCTGACACCCGTTGGCTCGGTCCAATACGACCAATCGAACATTCCCCACGCGGAAACTCTCCCTCGAATGTGGGAAAACGACAGCCGTTGGATCTTGATCCAACGCTCAATATTTAAAAAAGTCTTTCATCACGCCTCAAAATTCAATTATCAATCAGTGTGGATACAATTTCTACAGCTGAGGAGCTTACACGGTAATAAAATAACTAAATATCAGAAAACCCCTCTTAACCTTGAACAATTATCGAAAACCCCCTTAACTTTCTAAATATCAGAAACCCCTTAAATATTGGGATTATCACAAAACCCCCTTAACTTTTAGATTTTATCAGAAAATCCCTTAATTAGGGGTTTTCTGATAAAATCTCAAAGTTAAGGGGTCTTTCTACTAACACCAAACTTAAGGGGTTTTATGATATTTAGCCTAAATAAATATAAAATTATTAAAATCCCACCATAAATTTTTGTGACAAACAAAGGAAAGACACCTTTTATCTACCTACAAAAAGAAATGATAATAATATTATAATCACCTCATTCTTTTCTTCTCAAATCCAATCTCTCGAAAGGAGTCCATTCGCTTTTGTCGTCGGCTCCTTTCGAGAGTTGGAATATTCTTTTTAAAAAAAAAAAAACAAAATTAGGTCAGAAATTACTATCCATTCGATCGATCGTCATCGAGATTTGAGATCTAATGGCGACGAAGCAGAAGCCTCTCGCGCCTAAACCGGCGGGTCCGAGGGCGTCGCCGGCGGCGAAGAGGAAGATCACGGCGAAGTCGCCGGCGGCGGCGGCGGCGAGGCCGGCGAGGGCGGGGCAGAAACCGAGATCTCGGCCCAAGAACCTGCAGCAGGTGAAGTCTCTGCCTCAGGATTCCAGATTCATCGCCGGAGCTGACGAGATCGCCGAGAAGAGCTCCGTTAATGGGAGCAACAGTCTTGATTTGGTGGCGGAGGAGGAGGAGGAGGAGGAGGTTAGCAGCAGCAGCTTCGAGGTCGCGAGGGAAGAGGAGGTTGCTGTGAGGAGTGAAGCTGAGGTGAACGATGAGTCGCCGTACAGTGTGGGGATTGATGGAGGGAGTAAAATCAATGGCGGAGTTGAGAGCAAGAAGAGGGTTGATGATGTTTGCTTGCCTGAGGATTTGCCGTTACGGGTGGACTCTAGGTGGAGTGATACAAAGTCCTTTGATGCCAAGAAGGTAATTTGGATTTCTTTTTTTTTTTTTTGGATGCATATTTGATTTCTACTAGTAGAAGAAATTCAAAATGTGGATACTTTGAGAATTCGTGTACTATTGGATGTGATCTACTGCACATCAACCGTCTCGAAATAAAAAATTTGAGGGATTTCCACATGTTTTACCCTGTATCAAAAATTAACGTTTTAGAGTTTTCGTAAAGTTGCTTAATTTGTTGCCCCTTGATATATGACTAAAAGCGCATCAAAATAATTGGAATTTTGTTTCTAGGTCGTAGGCTGTCCGTGCGTATTGCATCATGCAATTTGGTAATACTAGTAGTAGCTTAGCTCGATTCGAAGAGTTAGTACATTACTTTACTAAAAGTAGGAGGATCTTTTATGAAAATTGCCAGATTTAGTTGTATGAAAATTGGCAGTTTAGCTCTAGTATGTTAGTTTAGTTTTTTCATTGCCTCTTTGCAAGGATCTTCAATAATAAACGACTTGAAAAGACCCAGTTTTTGTTTGCGTACATTTAGTTTATTTTGTATTGAAGAGTGCATTTTTTTCAGTCAATTTATGTTAGGTGTAAGTTATTTTCAATGCTTAAAAGAGTACCTTTAAAGTGAGGTTGGAAACATCAGAATGTGATGGCCTTACCTTAATGTTGATATCATTTGGCATAGCACCTCCTTGGAAACTCTTGCATCTGGTTTTATTCGAAATTTATATTCTTGGTCAAGCTTTTTTTAATCCACTATTTTATGCTAGTTGGTAATTAGTTAGCTTTGAAGTATGGGTAAGAACAGTTGATCAGAGAGATTGCATGATGCAACAATTGGTTAAACTTTAAAATGTGAGAAAATTTAGAAGTGTGTATATGTGTGACAGTTCGAGTATATATGCATAAAAAGATCAATATGCAAGAAAAATAAAAAGAATCACACATCATACATCAATTTTACAACTGTCCATGAAGTTCATCGAGTCAACTACTTATTAATGCCGCTAATTTTTTCTATCATGGAAATAAGAAATCCAAAATATAATATCAAGATTACATCTCTAGTTTCCTTTCTCACTGCAGAATTTAGATGGCTTATCGTATAGATGCACTCCCTAGATTTCTTCCCTCATGTTGGTGCCAATGGAAAACTATGACTATTGGCATGTGTGATGTGCGTACCAAAAGGAAAAGGAGGGTAAAGATGTAAACTCTTAATTGTGAACCTTTAAAATAGATGTCAATAGACATGGACATAATTAACTAGCATATACTATTATATGATCTGACAGTTAATTAAGACAGCAAAGATTGAGCTATGACTCTGATCTTTCAATGAAAAGTTCTGGTTCCTATGCAGATCAATTTTAAGTTATAAATATTATCAATTACCTTTTGTAACTGGCTTGTGTTGGTTCTTTCGAGTAGAATGTAATTACTAAAAAAAGAATAGTGTTTTACTTATATCATGTAAGTATAAACCTTAAAATACTTGCTAATATATGTGGACGTAGATTAGTTAATATATAGTATGTAAAATTGAGACTTGACTAACACAAAATGAATAAGGTATTTTTTTTCACTGGAATGTAATGGTTAGCAAGAACAAAAAATAGTGATTTACCTAGGAAGCCCACACTTGGGGTTGTGTATGTCCTGCTCCTATGCCTACCATTACCTTCATTTATAGTTTTACCTTGAAACCGTTGGAAGTATCCTATATATTAGATGTATGTATGGATAATCTTCAATGTCCAATATTAGCTCTGTATGTTGTGAACTCTGGACTCACTACTCTTGTTTTATATATCGGGCAGAATGAATAAACCATATTCTATTACCGCTTGATTCTTGTTACTATTTAAACAACCCTGTTCCTGTTGTTTAGAAAATGGGAACAAGAAATCAGGAATATATTGGTGGCTGAGCTTTGATGCATCAGAAAACTTGTCTACATAGTCCTATGATAACATCAGCTAGTGCTTTTATGATCAATATCTTCAAGCTTTTATGATCGATATCTTCAACCCTATTATTTGCAAGATTAACATTTGCAAATTTATTGTTTCAGAAGCTTCAAGCTTGGTGCCAGCTTCCAAACGGGGACTGGGCATTAGGGAAGATAATATCTACTTCAGGGCAAGAGTCCATCATATCTCTTCCGGAAGGCAAAGTATGTGTTACTTTTGCAAATCATACAAAGGAATTGTCTTCTTTGGCAGTTATACTTAGTTGATGCTGTACCCTTTTCAGGTCTTGACGTTGAAAACAGAGTGTCTTTTACCTGCAAACCCTGATATCCTTGATGGTGTAGATGATTTGATGCAACTGAGTTATTTACATGAGCCATCAGTATTGTACAATTTGCAATATAGATATAATCAGGACATGATTTATGTGAGTACTTTCGTTCAACTCGGGCATCGCACATACGTCAAATGCTTTCAGCTACAATGTCTCTTAATCTTTAATTAATTAATTTTTTGTTTATTCGGTATTTGCAACTTAGACTAAAGCTGGACCAGTGTTGGTTGCTATCAACCCATTCAAGGATGTTAAGTTATACGGAAACAAGTACATTGACGCATATAGACGTAAATCTATGAGCAGTCCACATGTTTATGCTATAGCAGATACTGCTATCCGTGAAATGATAAGAGGTTATTCAGCTTGGACTTTAGGCAATCTCTTTCTGAGATAGGGTCTATTTTATCCTGCTTCTCTGTCTATCTTATGACTAATGTCTGATTTGTTTTTTCTTTGCAGATGAAGTCAATCAATCGATAGTCATAAGGTTTGTTGTTCTTTACTAACTTCTCTAATGGAAGAAGTCATATATCTTGAATTCCTTTTTGTTGTTATTTTTTTAAATAAAAGTTTTATTTTTCTTTCTTGTCAGTTAGATACAGCTCAAAGTCATATTCTATTTATTCTTCTTTTTTGTGTTCATTGCATTTTTTAAGTTGCCAGTAAAATAAATTTTGAAATTGACTTGTGACATTTTGTTTAATGAGTAAAGATTACTGTGCTTGTACCATCACAATGTATTCAGACGAGTCAAAAGGATAGTAAGTAATTTCTCAGTGTTAGATAACCACTTTGGCCAAAAACCATTAGCTAATGAAAGATGGACCATCACTTTTTATGCTGCAATATTGACACTTCGTCACGTGGAATATAATAACTTACATGCAGAAGAAACATCATATATAAGTAAAAAAATATATTGTTTTACTAGGTTACGTTGGAATTTGAACTGAGGAATGAGGATCTTTTACTTTTGGTAATTTGGTGATGCTTTGCACCATGTCAGACAAATACTTTAACCAAAATCTAAGGAGTGGAGGGACAACAAATGTTTTAGAGGCAAAAAAAAATCCAACATTTGTAAAATGTGAAAGTAAAAACTATTGGGTTTCATACAATGGCCCAATTTTTTTTTGGAATTTGATGAATCTTGGTTCTCGATTCTGCTTTTTAACTTCTTATTTTTTATCCATGCATTTTTCGTCGTCTACGACTATCAATCAGTCTTTTTTTGTATGATCCACTTTTGTCACAGTCGCTTTTCACATGTATACTTAGCAACGTAAATTAGTGAAGTTTGTATAATAAGTAATGAGAAGATCAATGCTACCAACATTATAGCATAAGTGATCGAGATTTGAAGAGGTTGCTGAGATTCTGATGAGTTCATGTTACAGTCTTTCTCAACCATCACCTACAGTTTGTCAAGACAATGATTTTGATTTTCGTCAATAGCGCTGGGGCATTTTTTTGTTTTTGTTTTTGGAACTGTTTGAACAGGTAGTTTTGATTTTCTACACCTGCTACAATTTCCTTAGATGAGACGAAGCCTACTTATATGCAATTACTCTTATATTTCATTCACCCCTAACTGGATTAGCAACCTAGTTGCAGAAGATATTTATCCTCTAGGAGACCCATAGCTGTGATATGTCAAATCACAAGTCACTGACTATTCTTAAGTTTGCTTTGGTGTAACTTGTCCCTTTCGGTTTTCAATCCACAGAGCGAACTTGTTAAGTTGGTCATAGAAGGTTAATTATGGTTGCAGTATTTGGGCTGTAAAAGCAATAGAGGATAGGGCATTACTGTATCAGTAAAGGTATTTGTTTAGTTCACCCACACAGCTATTCTTCTTCTTTATTTTTCCCCTTTCAGAAACAGGAACATGCTTTGGTTTTTGGCCTTTTTCTTGTGCCTTATAGTTTAGTGCTATATCTGTAACAAGATGTATCATGTTCTTGCTTTGCTGACTTTTATTAGTCTAGGAGAATTCCAGTGGGTTTCTCTTTTGTTGTTATTTTTTAAATAAAAGTTTTATTTTTCTTTCTTGTCAGTTAGATACAGCTCAAAGTCATATTCTATTTATTCTTCTTTTTTGTGTTCATTGCATTTTTTAAGTTGCCAGTAAAATAAATTTTGAAATTGACTTGTGACATTTTGTTTAATGAGTAAAGATTACTGTGCTTGTACCATCACAATGTATTCAGACGAGTCAAAAGGATAGTAAGTAATTTCTCAGTGTTAGATAACCACTTTGGCCAAAACCATTAGCTAATGAAAGATGGACCATCACTTTTTTATGCTGCAATATTGACACTTCGTCACGTGGAATATAATAACTTACATGCAGAAGAAACATCATATATAAGTAAAAAAATATATTGTTTTACTAGGTTACGTTGGAATTTGAACTGAGGAATGAGGATCTTTTACTTTTGGTAATTTGGTGATGCTTTGCACCATGTCAGACAAATACTTTAACCAAAATCTAAGGAGTGGAGGGACAACAAATGTTTTAGAGGCCAAAAAAAAAAAAAAAAAATCCAACATTTGTAAAATGCGAAAGTAAAAACTATTGGGTTTCATACAATGGCCCAATTTTTTTTTGGAATTTGATGAATCTTGGTTCTCGATTCTGCTTTTTAACTTCTTATTTTTTATCCATGCATTTTTCGTCGTCTACGACTATCAATCAGTCTTTTTTTGTATGATCCACTTTTGTCACAGTCGCTTTTCACATGTATACTTAGCAACGTAAATTAGTGAAGTTTGTATAATAAGTAATGAGAAGATCAATGCTACCAACATTATAGCATAAGTGATCGAGATTTGAAGAGGTTGCTGAGATTCTGATGAGTTCATGTTACAGTCTTTCTCAACCATCACCTACACTTTGTCAAGACAATGATTTTGATTTTCGTCAATAGCGCTGGGGCATTTTTTTTGTTTTTTGTTTTTTTTTTGTTTTTGTTTTTGGAACTGTTTGAACAGGTAGTTTTGATTTTCTACACCTGCTACAATTTCCTTAGATGAGGCGAAGCCTACTTATATGCAATTACTCTTATATTTCATTCACCCCTAACTGGATTAGCAACCTAGTTGCAGAAGATATTTATCCTCTAGGAGACCCATAGCTGTGATATGTCAAATCACAAGTCACTGACTATTCTTAAGTTTGCTTTGGTGTAACTTGTCCCTTTCGGTTTTCAATCCACAGAGCGAACTTGTTAAGTTGGTCATAGAAGGTTAATTATGGTTGCAGTATTTGGGCTGTAAAAGCAATAGAGGATAGGGCATTACTGTATCAGTAAAGGTATTTGTTTAGTTCACCCACACAGCTATTCTTCTTCTTTATTTTTCCCCTTTCAGAAACAGGAACATGCTTTGGTTTTTGGCCTTTTTCTTGTGCCTTATAGTTTAGTGCTATATCTGTAACAAGATGTATCATGTTCTTGCTTTGCTGACTTTTTATTAGTCTAGGAGAATTCCAGTGGGTTTCTCTTTTGTTGCACGAGCTTAAAACACATACGATAAGGTAGGTTGTTTTAGTTGGCTACTGGTCTCTTACCCACAGTTACTTTAGTTAGGGAGTTTGCACTGATTTGGAACTTTGGAGTTTGATGTCAAATTGACAATTTAGAGGGTTGATGTCAAGTTGAAAACCGGTAATTAATTTTTTTTTCAATGCTTTCATGAAGCCCTGTGCTCATTAGCTTGGAAAGTAGGCTTAGATTATGAGGATTAATGTCATTTCCTCCAGATCTTGCATTCATTATCTTCTCTACATCTTGGCGAGTCCATGGGTAGCCTTCAATTAATTACAGGGATTAAAATCCGGTGCTTCCTTGTTGAATCTAACATTTGATCGTGAAAAAAGTTCATTATGTCCTTTTGCTAATTGCAATCTGCTTACCAGTGGTGAAAGTGGAGCAGGAAAAACTGAAACAGCAAAAATAGCAATGCAATACTTGGCTGCTCTTGGAGGAGGCAGTGGAATAGAATATGAAATCTTACAGACTAATCCCATACTTGAGGCGTTCGGCAATGCTAAAACATCAAGAAATCACAACTCCAGCCGCTTTGTAAGCTTTCTTGTTCTCACTATGAACTTTTGTGTCGTGAGTTTCATATAAAGCTTAAACTTCAAGCATAGATCTGGGAGTTGAATTAAATGGACAACACATAAAGTATGCCACCTTAAATTCTTTTCCTTCTCTGCAGTGCTTGTCTTAAATTTTTAACCTGTCATTTATCTGCAGGGCAAGCTGATTGAAATTCATTTTAGCGTTACTGGAAAAATTTCTGGTGCCAAGATTCAGACCTGTAAGAGCAACAATCTTTAGTAAATTTTGGTTCTGTATATTTTCTCTTGCTTTGAAAACTGACCTCAATGGTGTCACCTATGTTTTGTTTTTGGTGACTGTGATTCAACTCTATCTGGACAGTTTTACTAGAAAAGGTAATTATATTGCCTTTGTGCTTACTTTAGTTTGTCATGATGTTGGCATTCTGTGTCATTTTATATGATTGCTTATATCTTGAGCAGTCGAGAGTTGTCCAATGTGCGGTTGGTGAACGGTCGTATCATATATTTTATCAGCTTTGTGCTGGTGCTCCGTCGACTCTTAGAGGTATACATTTTCTCATTTCGTTATTTTGATTTTTCATTTGGTTTTTAGAGTAAAATTTCCTGACTCATGATGTTTTAATAAAAATTGAAAATTTTGCTGATGTTATTCAAATTTTCAACTCTGCTTGATGAGATAATTTGCTTCATCTGTATGAGGATCTCTTATTCATACCTGAAAATTCACTTGCATACTGTAGATCTTTAACTCTTTCTTCTTTGCTAAGTCTTATAATATTAAGAATTTATGGTATTAAAACCTACTCTGTAGCTTTTTTTGCATACGCCATATGTTTCTTTTGTACCTGAATTGTCTTTATCATACAATTTGTGTCACCTACATGGTCTATTTTTTGTAGTCAGTATATTTTAAACACTTGCTATCATGTCCTAGCGTATTTTTTTGTTCATTACAAACACAATCAATGCACTTAGTTTTTCCTTTTTCCAGTTATAGATAGTTGTGAAATTATTTGCTGTTAATTATTGTTTTTACCAAAGTTTATATTGGTTTTTTCCCCATTCCCATTTGGGGACAGTTGTAGCATTCTCTCCAGTTCTCTTTGTTGGATATCCTATATGTAGTATTCATTTCTGGCTCAAGTTAATATGCTCTCAAGTCTCAACTATTGGATGCCTATCATTTCTCTGGGATATCTACCTGTATTAAGGCATACTTACATAGTTTATCTGTGCGTATATTGTTACCTTTTCTCTATATGAAGAGCATGTTTTCCTTGTTATTGTATGCTTACAACCATTTTATGCTTGCCTACTAAACTGGTGCCATTCTGGAACAGAGAAACTTAATTTGAGAAATGTGCATGAATACAAATATTTGAAGCAGAGCAATTGTTTCTCTATTGCTGGGGTTGATGATGCTGAAAGGTTTCGGTCTGTTGTGGTAATCAAAGATGTTCATAAAAATTATATCATCTCCTGCATTTCATATACTGGTTTTTGAAACTTCAGTTCTTTGTGCTCATTAGCTAGAGATTTTCAGGAAGCCATGAATGTTGTACATATCAGCAGAGAGGACCAAGATAATGTATTCGCAATGCTTGCTGCAGTTCTATGGTTGGGAAACATTTCGTTTACTGTGATCGATAATGAAAACCATGTTGAAGTTGTGGCTGATGAAGGTATGTTTTTGATAATCATTTAGGAAACAAAAACTAAAAGTGTTCTAAAATTTTCCAACATATTAACTGAATGATAATTGATGGCTTCATATGTTGGCTTAACCTTTTGGGAAATAATATTTAACACGCTACAAAAATATGAAAATTGGATATAAGAATGTCATACGCAAACTTTTCCATAAATCATCTCTTGTGATCTTATGGTTGGACATTAGCCACATTGAACTGGAAAGTAGTTCAAAATTTCTTAGAAAAGGGTGAATGCAAGAGCTAAATCTAGAGAGAACCTAGCTATAGACTTGACAAAAGTTAAACTCGTACAAAGCACCTAGTTACAGAAAAAGGTACCCAACATTAGAGTCAAATGTTGAAACTTTGGATTATATGGTTATTGGCCTCATCATTATCATGTTGATACTGGGACATGAGTAAGAACAGTTTTTAATGTATGGATTATCTAGTCATGGCTATTGCATTGGTACATGGGAACTAACAGATTCGGCTTCATAGTCCTCATATGTTGGTTCTCAGGTGGTGGAAACTGGCAAGAGCTGGATGTTGATGGGTGAACTAATTATCAATGATTTCTGAAGTATAAGATTATTACTAACAGAGTTGTTTTGATGTAATAAATCAGAGTAAATTATGAATTTTCAACTTCATGATCCGTGAGCTACTCAATGCACATGAATTTTCAACTGTAGATACTTTAAGCCACGATTATGATGGATGAAAAGGATCGTTCATGAGGATAACTCAACTCATGGATCACGAAATCCTTATTTTTATCTAGAACTGTTAGTTTTACAAGCACTTGATGCATGATCGATCAACCTATAGAAGTCAGCATTATGAGTTAACAGATTTCTTTGCATAGGAATCATGTAAATCAAAGTTAGCACCATGAATTAACCATTTTCTTTGCATAAATATGCACTGTGATAGTGATGATAACCATGCAATTATTCTTCGAGTATTAAAGCCTCTACCCATGTTTGTGTTTGTGATAATCTTCTACTCTTCTAACTGGTTGATTTAGAACTATTAGATTTACATTAATCCGAATGGAGGCTTTATCTGTTCATACATATTGAATATTTGTTGTTTTCTATCTTTCAAACAGAACAAACCTCTTAACAGTTCCTAAAGTTCTTTGTCAATCATTTTTTGTACAATTCATGAACTGTTCATCATTACGACTCTTGTAAATTTATTCCCTCATGCATTATTACAGGTGCACATACTGTTGCAAGACTTATTGGGTGTGATATTGCGGATTTAAAATTAGCTTTATCTACTCGTAAGATGAGAGTTCGTAATGAGGACATTGTCCAAAAGCTTACTCTATCACAGGTTGGCTAATTTATCAAATAATTCCACCAAGTCATGCTTTATTTTAAAGACACAGAGGATTCATTATCCGATTTTCATCTTCTTTTTTTTTCCCCAAGGCTATTGACGCGAGAGATGCACTAGCAAAATCTTTGTATGCAAGTTTGTTTGAATGGCTTGTGGAACAAATCAATAAATCATTGGAAGTAGGCAAGAAACGAACTGGCAGATCTATCAGCATTCTTGATATATATGGTTTTGAATCTTTCGATGTAAGTTCTTTGTACTTTGCCTTCTTCTTATACATTAGTTAGCTTTTGTATTGATGAAAATATTATGATCTACAGAAAAATAGCTTTGAACAATTCTGCATAAATTATGCGAACGAGAGGCTGCAGCAACATTTTAACCGCCATTTATTTAAGCTCGAACAGGAGGTAAGTTTCTGGTACTCTTCATTAATATAGCTATAGATCAAGGGATCTTTAGAAGTTCTCATCATAACAATTTACATTTAAAAACTTATAATTGCCTTTGCAGTTTCTGTATTATGCTCCATAGTGACTTACTGCTGATGTGATTATGAATTAGGGAGTCATAAAGTGTTGCTTATTATACTAATCTAGTAATTTGTTGGAATGCTGGGTTTTCTTCAGTTTTTCCTCCTCACTTTTTTTTTTCCAATAAGCTAACTAAAATTTTTTTTTGCTCTCAGAGTTATCATTCAGTAGTTTTCAAATTAATAGTTAATCAAGCTTGGATATATAGTTATGTACTTATACTTGTTACACATGTCCTAATATTTTGTTTATCTGCAATATTTTCTCACTATTATGATTTTATGCTGCAGGAATACATTCAAGATGGCATAGACTGGGCAAAAGTGGATTTTGAAGATAACAAGGATTGCTTAAACCTTTTTGAGAAAGTATGTATTCCATAGCTTCTTATCAGTCATTAAAATGAACTTTCAGTCGCAAAATTTCTTCTCCAAGATTTTTACTCACCTAATAGATTTTTTTTGAAAGATATGCGAAATTAGTCATACAATCAACACATCACCTGGCCCTCCCACCTTTACCCTGACCATTCACCATTCACAAATCTATGTCAAGGCTATACAGTTATCTTTTTTTATTCATATTTCTTGATATTTATAAGTGTATTCTATTACATGTAGTTGCTCTTCATTTCTCCTAAGGAACATGAACTTTTTCTTTACATGATTCTTTCTTGTTTGATTTTTATGCAGAAGCCACTAGGCTTGCTGTCTCTCTTGGATGAGGAGTCCATGTTTCCAAATGGTACCGATCTTACATTTGCAAACAAACTTAAGCAGCATCTCAATTCTAATTCCTGCTTCAGAGGTGACAGAGAGAAAGCTTTTACTGTTAAACACTATGCGGGAGAGGTTGCTATTTGTATCCTCTGTAACACCCCTTTGCAATTTTTTCTTTCTCATACATGTTCTGCATACCCAGAATTATAGACATTTTTTTCTCATATTATCAGGTTGCATATGACACCTCAGGGTTCTTGGAGAAGAATAGGGATCCATTACACATGGACTCTATTCAACTCCTTGCTTCTTGCAAATGTCGTCTTCCAAAAATATTTGCATCCAATTTGCTTGAACAATCTGAGAAGGCAGCTGGTAACCTGTTCAAGGCTGGTTCAGCAGATTCACAAAGGCTTAGTGTGGCAACAAAGTTTAAGGTACTAATTTCTTTACTGTCTTGGTAACTATCTCCAGTAGGTTCTTGCAGCACTGATTAATGCATTTAACTTCAATAGGATGCTCAGGAACTTGGTTTTAGTGCTAACTGACATATCGTAGTATTTTTTGGTTTTAAACTCAGACAATTGAGGACACTTTACCTGAAAACTTCCAAGTAACTTGTAGTCACAAACTTGATGGTATCACACTGCCATGCAATTCTGGAGCTTTCATATGCACGTGTCATAGATTGCAATTTTCCTATGACAGGGATTTTTTTGCTGCATTTTTAAGATAATTTGTCTGCATAACCTATTATAAGCCTTCTGCTCACCAAATAATCTTTGAGTCAATTCATACTATGTTACCATGCTTGCTTTCTGGTAAGGTATCTAGGAACTGATTTTTCTTCATCCCCAAATATACCGGATACATGATCCTGTTCTCATTGACATTTTGATTTTGACTTGATGATAGGGACAACTGTTCCAACTGATGCAAAGACTTGAGAATACAACTCCTCATTTTATACGTTGTATCAAACCAAACAACTTGCAACTTCCTGCAACATATGAACAGGGCCTTGTACTTCATCAGCTAAGATGTTGTGGAGTTCTGGAAGTGGTTCGGATATCCAGGTCGGGCTATCCTACAAGAATGTCTCACCAAAAATTTGCTAGAAGGTAAGCCATAAACAGTATTCATATTCACATAGTAGTTCAGTTTAAGATAGAAGATTTGTTCTGATTTGTGATTCTTCCAGATATGGTTTTCTGCTTCTCGAGCATGTTGCATCTCAAGACCCTCTTAGTGTATCAGTGGCAATTCTTCAGCAGTTCAATATTCTCCCGGATATGTATCAAGTTGGCTACACAAAATTGTTCTTCAGAACAGGACAGGTGAGGTCATTACATCAGATTGTTCTCTCATTATATCATGAAGTGTGCATCACGAGGCAACACAGAATAATTCCTTTCAACAATTATGTACCCCCTATTTTTAGTAATATCCCAAGATGATACACTATAAGACATGGTTTTTCATGGCAGTCAGCTATGCTGGGCTTTATATTTCCTATGAGTGCTTAGTTTTAAATATATGATCCTTCCCCTAAAGTTTTCCCCTAAAGTTGGGTTGCTCTTGCAAAGGAAGCTTCTATGGTGACAAGTGTCAATACTTTTTTTCCATAGCATAAGACAAGTGTTCTACTTCTTTCCAGAATCTTATCAAACTGTCTCTCTATCAAATGTATTTAGCTGGGTCAATCTACAGATAAGCGCTCTTGAAGATACAAGAAATCGTACTCTCCACGGGATCTTAAGGGTTCAGAGCTGCTTCAGAGGCCATCAGGCTCGGCGCTATGTGAAGGAGCGGATGAAAGGAATTGTTGCATTACAATCATGTATGTTTCTCGACCTCTCTAAATCTTTCTTTATACTGTCTTATATATGCAAAACGATTATCCGAGTGAGAGGAAAGTAGGTGATATTTTCTTTGTTTACTTTGAACCGTTGCCAATAGATACCGTTAAAGTGTAATCATTTTCCTCATATATGATCTGCAGTTATCCGGGGTGACAAGGCACGTCGATTGTATTCCAGCATGGTGCAAAGACATAGAGCTGCAATAGCATTGCAAAGAAACATAAGAGGAAGAATTAACAGGAAAGAATTTGAAAACATCTGCAATGCTTCATTAGTTATACAATCTGGTGAGGACTCCTCTGCTTTATATTGTTAGCTTATTTTTAACCTAAGGCGCCTCTATGAAGATGGTGTATTTGAAGTTTAATCTTTCTTTCGTCACCTTTCATTTCTACTTTCAGTTATACGTGGATGGCTTGTCAGAAGGTGTTCTGGAGATGTTGCTTTACTGGACTCATACAGGACACTTATGGACAAGAAGGTAACCGTTATTATTATTTTCACATATTAGTTGGTTTCTAGGTTAAATGTAGTACTTAAAGTGCTTTTGTCAATTGTTATCTTAAACGGATTTCTCTAATTTGAGTTTGAATGTTTATTTCAAGAAGGATTATTTGCATATATATCCCTTAAATCATGGGCATTTGCAAAAATACCCTCCAAATCTCAGTATTTACAAAACTACCCCTCAAATCATCAATTTTGGAAAAAATTACCCTCAGAGCAATTAATCATCAACTTAGGTAAGCTAGTTTGTAATCACAATGTGAACATTATCAACAAAATAGTCAAATTTTTAGCACCAAGTTGATGATTTGTTGATTTTAGGGTATTTTTCACAAAGTTGATGATTTGAGGGTAGTTTTGCAAAAACTTAACTTTGGGGGCTATTTTTGCAAATACCCATGATTTAAGGAGTATATATGCAAATAACCCTTTCAAGAAAAGGCAGTTACGTTCATTGTTTATAGTTCTATTATCTTCTTAATAATAGCATCTAACATATCTTGAATATCTCCCAACGTACCATAGCTTGTTTAACTATACTACATACTAATCAATTTAATCTCGTCCGGCGCCAATAAAGGTAAATTTGGCAGATGTAATGAATCATGGCACAAACTACTCTTTGGAATTAGTGTATAGCCTTAGGTACATGTATATGTATCATGGAACTTACATAATTTATATGGTTAGATATAATATACTATTATTAGCATAAATAAGTGATTATCTATCAATTGCAGGCCTATCTCGATCTCGATTGCATATCATTTAATTTTCTAAAGTCGCTCCTTTAATTTTCCATCAGGGAACCGAATCTGAGGAAGTAGTAATCAAGGCATCAGTCCTATCCGAACTCCAAAGAAGAATCCTCAAAGCCGAAGCATCACTAAAAGCAAAAGAAGAAGAAAACAACATACTCCACCAAAAGCTCCAACAATACGAAACCCGATGGTCTGAATACGAACAAAAGATGAAATCAATGGAAGAAGTGTGGCAAAAACAAATGAGTTCTCTACAGTCAAGCCTCTCCATCGCCAAGAGAAGCATCACCACCGACGAAGCTCAGAGAAAATCCGATGCATCGGTTGAACAAAGCTGGGACGGTAGCACAAGGGAAAATATCGAATCAAGATGGCATGTAGATTTACGAGGAGAACGATCAGGATCAAGAATCAACGACGGAAGTATGAGTCCTAGTCTTAGTATTGTCAGTCGGTTGACAGAGGAGTTTGACCAGCGAAGACAAGTGTTTTTGGATGATAGTAGATTCTTGGTTGAAGTGAAATCGGGACAAATTGATGCGAGGTTGGATCCAGAGAAGGAGCTTCGGAGACTGAAACAGTCGTTCGAGCTATGGAAAAAGGATTTCAATCTTCGTCTGCGAGAGACGAAGGTAATCATACACAAGCTTGCAAGTGATGAAGCTGGCAGAGATAAGGCGAAGAAGAAATGGTGGGTGAGGCTGAATAGTACCAAGATTATGTAAATCATTCCTGAGGTTTTTTTTAACATGTATTTATATTGAATGCACGCATATTTATCAAAGGGTAATGTATCTTGTGTGTGATTGTTGTTGAGTATTCTTGTGGGATCAGAGAATTCACGGATCTCTGCCAATTTGTCCATACCGGTTGTAAAGAGTAACCAATTATTGGTGTAAAGCTTTGTTGTGATGTATTCAATGCGGTTAAAAATTCATTACGATCTCTGGGTTTTTTTTTTTTTTTTTTTTTTTTTTTTTCGCAAATGTAGTATTTGATTTTATTTTTATAGAAGATGATGTAAAGTTAATGTAACCCAGGTCAGTATATGGTTGGCGTCGGATCGTGGAGTTTGTTTCACTTCCTCTTTCTTTTATCATTTGATAATAGTTAGAAGGATAACTATTATCAAACCCCCTTTACGTTTGCCAAATTACTTTTCTATCTTTTTCTGTAAAATACCCCTCAATAGTGTTAAATAAACTATTAAAACCCGTTACTTTTCTATCTTTTTCTCTAGAATACCCCTCAATAGTGTTGCTCTTCTTTCTCAAATTATTACAACACCTATTTCCTCTCTTTACATCAAAACCCAAATACCCATGATCCATTGCAAGAGGAAATTAGTAGAAGATCAAAATAACCTCTTCAATTCCTTTGATTTTAGCCTCTATTTGGAATTACTTTCAGCTTCTAATGTGCTTGTCTTTGAGAGAGGAGAAATATGTTAAAAGAGGAAGAAATTTGTAGTTTTGATATATCAATGGCTTTTCCGGTTTTTCTAATTGCAAGGTTTTTCGTATAAAAAGACAACGTTAGGGGGTTTCATAATAAGTAACAAAACTTAAGGAAGATTTCATAATAATTAGCCTAGTTAGAAAGTACTTTATAGTAAAATTATAATATGCACACAAATACACCATAAATAACAATATGGACCCCAAATGGAGTCATAAAGGAATTGCAAAAAACACCCTGTTGACCATCAAACACCGCTGAAGTAAAAACCACCAATGACAATCGAACAGATGAAGAACAAAGATACAATTGACACTTCAGTTCAATGACACCCTCACCCTAAATAAAAAAAAAAAAAAATTCGAACGTATTATGCTGCAAGACTAAGAAAAAAGTGTCAAATTAAACAAGAAATACTGTCCACAAGGCCAAACCTAATTGGCACCTCACAAGAAGACAAGCCTTTTATAAATGCAGTATAAATTGCAAGTTACTCCTAAAAATTCCAGGAAACTATATATGCAGTCAGCTACTAATGCTTTTCATAATTTCAGAAAAATATATATGCAGTCGGCTACTAATATTGTTCAATAACTTCAGATCCTCTCATGCAGCATGAATAGACATGCACTTTTCTCAGCGTGCTTCATGTTGAACAACTGCAACAGAAAGAAGACAGAAGAGAATCAAGATTCAAGTCAACATCAATGCATGACAAAAAAAATTTCAAAGTATGATAGGAAGGGAAAAAAATCATAATAGAGCGCGTTCTATAGAGTATCATATAGGAAGGAGGATACATGTGTCACACTGCCAATTTTAAATCGGTGAAACGATATAAAATCAGTCGAAACAACGAAATCAGTGCAGCAAACAATTATAGGATCAGAGAAAACAGGAACTGGATCAAGGCAAACAATTTAGTCGCCAACTTTAAAATTGGTGTAAGCTTCAGCTTGCTTCCTATACAATTTTCTTAGCGGGCCTCCATATGATAAAGAAAAGAAGAATCAGAAAATAAGCTTTTTTGAAGAACATAAGTATTTCTATTTCTAGCAATCAAATTTACCAAGGAATTAACGACCTCCTCCAAAAAGAAAACTCAATCATACAAATTTTCAGTACACAAAGCATAATACTAGGAACAGAGAATGAGTTATATATTTAACGAACAGATTGAATCCTAATGCCAAGAAAAGGTAAAATGTAGAAACAGTGATAACTTTGAGTTAGTAAGCGCCCAACAACAGTTCGTCAAAGAGGGTGGATAGTTGTGGCGAAGGAGATAGAGAAGATGTTTTTAATTAAGCCCAAACTCTAACCCTCAGGGATCTCAATCGCGGGAAGAAGAGGAGGAGAAGACGAAGGAGAGCGTTGCTGCTCCTGAACTTGAGTTTGGTACCCCAAACCCTATCCCTTAGTAACACCGATTCCGACTTCTTTGAAGGAAGTGAGATGGTAACAGCATCATTAAATTCTCAGGCTCAGCTGGTCTACGTTTGTAAAATGCAACTGAACTTCTACAAAGAACAAATGAAGGAAATATGCCAGCATCATCAAAAGTGGTGTAGCTTGAGATCATGGTTGATGAACAAGAGATAGCTACTGTTCCCCTACATATAAAGAAGTGTGAAGAAGGTGAAAGAGCTTTTAGAGGCTTAAACAGCTGAATTGACTCATTGCCATTTTATGTGAAGTATGCTAGATGAAGCGACGATGGATGCAAGTGTTAGATATCATCTCGGCAAAGACTATGAGATGGCGGCTAGTTGATGTTCTCTTCAGAGTTCAGCCATTATGACTATCTTTGTTGAAGTTTTCTTTTAAAGATTTGCTCGTTGTTCCAACATGACCTTTTATTTCGCCTATGTAGAAACACTGTGTGGCTTTTACTTATTGATACCAAGACATTGAATGCGATTAATGAATTGTTAATACCCTCTTCAGCTTATCATACATAGATATCTCTTCTTGTATTTTTATTGTTGGTTGTCATCTTTTCTTTCAGCAGTGTTACTCTTCCTTTGTCTAAGGGCATGCATGTTTGGGAACCTAGCTTATAATCCACTTGACTTATAATCCACAATTAAATTATAAGCCAAGTGGATTATAAGCCAAAGTGCTTGGTAAAAAATGGATTATAAGCCGCTTTCAATAGGAGAGTGTTTGGCAAATGGGTGGATTATAATCCATCATTGCTGTCAAAATGACAAAAAAAGACATGGCTCTAAACTTAAACATTGAATAGACTTTGGAATTATCTTAAATATTGAGGGGTAAACTTGATATTTACTTGGTCAAACTATATGGTTCATAAGCCACTAAAAATAAGCTGGGCGATAGGAGCTTATTTTTTTGGACTTATAAGCCAAAATAAGCCGGTTGCCAAACATGTTGCAACGGCATATAAGCCACTCGAAATTGTTTCCATGTTGTTCCACTTAAACTGTCCTTTTGTACTTTTCTAAGACTATCTTCCAAAAAATTTCATGTCTTTACATGCAATTAGTTTCCAATGACTTTCCATGGAATAAAACACAACTTAAGCCTCCTCAAACACAACCCATATCCTAACACTTATTGTAATTGTTAAGATGTATATGACCGACGAGTCTCTTATTTTCTAATACTCTATCAGTTTCATAAATATCCCGAAATAAACCCGAGGATCCATTGCTGTTAAAAAGGAATTAAGGGGTATCGAAAAATCAAACAAAACAAGCTCCGAACTTCTTCCACGAAGAAAAAAACACCATCCCAGTAATTTCTCTAAAATGAAGAAGGGTTTGCCTTTTTTTTCCCCCTTTAAAGTATCAAAATAAGAGGAAATTAGCATTCATACTCATTACAAAACTCTTTTATCTATAAGGGACTTTTGCATATACACCCCTCAAATGTTCCATATTTGCAAACTTACCCCTCAAACCTTGGTATTTGCAAAATCACCCTTCAATTCTCTCGCATTGGATTTTCCTACCCCTTCCACATAACAATGTTGATTTTTAAACAGCACAACGCTAAAATTTTCAACAATTTCCAATAAGGTTAATTTGCAATATTTTCTCGTTTAAAAACTAAAACTCTCAAGTGGGACAGGTAGAAAAGCTCAATGCGAGAGAACTGGGCGATGATTTTGCAAATACTAAGATAAGGATAGAACAAACTAAGAATTCCTAGCAATGTGAGATGAACAAAAAAAAGATAATCATTACCCAGAAATTGAACAATTGGGATATATAAACAAAAAATTTTAAAAATAAAAAAATAAAAAAAAAAAAAAATAGGGAAAGGACGTACTTGATCGAGTGCGCTTCTTGTAGAGGATCCGATAGTTGCACTCCTTGCACGCAATCGGGTCGCCTAGCTTCAGTGTCATCTCCAGCCCACAATCTAAAAACAACACCAATATTATTTATTACTGCTATTATTATTTAATCAATTTCAAATTTATGAAGGGGAAAAAAATAAACAAAATTTTCATGGATTAAGATACCTGCACAGAGATAGGTGACGGTGACAGGTTCCGGCAGTGGATCCATGAAAACACGAATTTAGGGTTTAAGACGAGGGCAACAGAGTAGGGTTTAAGAAAAAGATGGTCAGGGCTTTAAAAAGTTTGGAACTTTTTTGTATTTATAGTATGGACGACCAAGGGGGGCCCTCCGTTATATTGGGCCAGGCCTAAACTAATCCGGACTGAAATCATTTGGCATATTTTCACTTTGGTACCCTATACCCTACCGTACTTTTCAACACTTTGATACCCTATTCTATATTATTCATTTGATTCGGTGGTAAAATGAACCTAAATGTGTCGCGTACAAATTTAACAGAAAATCTAACGATATCTCAAGTAAGTGTATCAAAGTGAAATGGAATTGAAACTTTGAGGCATCAAAGTGTTAACAAATACTTTGGGTTATCAAAATTTAACAAGGATAAAGTTTGAGGTACGAATTTGAAAATAAGCCTTTACGAAAATTGAAATTAGTTTTTTTTTTTTAAGTTCTCTCTCTCAAACATGCTCTTCGATAAAAACTATGGATTAGAACATTATTAATGGTAAAGAACAGTTGTTTTATAAGTAAGAGGGATATAATAGGTGAAATAACGTAGATGCTTGCATTAGACCATCTCTCTTTCTCAACCATGTCTAATCCTGCCCAAAGATGTACATAAGGATTACAATTTAAAAGACTTAATTGTAACTAGTTTACAAAAGTATAACCTTTTAAAACTTACGCATGAAAATTTTACATACATACTTAATGTAAAAGAAACAAAGAGGAGAAGACGGTTAGTGACAGCGTATACAACTTTTGTCTGTTTCTTTTCTTTCGGCTTTATAAGAGAGTTCTTTTTTTTTTTTTTTTAAAGAAATGTGAGCCTTATTGTTCATCAATTTCTCATAATTTCGATTGTCCAAATATTTCATCCAGAAAGTTGTAAGGTTGAATTGGACCCATCTCAAGAATTGCTTCCCTAACTGCTAGTCAATACTCCACAACAATCCAAACGCACTGATACCAATAATGAAATTTTAGCAGTTGGATAAACACTTAAACAAAGTTCTGCTGGGCAAACTATGCAGCGCGAATTTTTTTAATAGATAAGAAAAAGAGTAATGAGCTCATTTACTACACAATTTTGAAATATTTGTTGATTGTGAATTGCCACAATCTAACGGCCTGAGAAATGAACGTAACAAGCAACACAGAAGGGGAACCAGCGGCTCCCCTGAATCTCTGGTCACTGTTTCCTTCCCATTTAACTGATTCTATTACAATAGCAATTATCGTGCTTCTGTACATATTTGCAGCGGGAGATATTTTTCATGTACATTTTATTCCCCTCAAAAAAGAAAAAAAAAGGAAAAAAATAAATTTAAAAAAAAAACAAAATAAGCTGCAGGCCGAATCAAACTAGCCTATAAACATGAGGGGAAATTAATTGCACTTGTAGAAGGAAATGGCAATATACCTTCTGAAGAACAACGAAAGAATTAGACTGGCATCAATTATACATAAGACAAAGGAACAAGAGAATAGAGCCTCTCCTGCAAAAAAAATTCAGATAGGGCATTAGGAAAACTTGCTAATATCCATTTTACTGTCTGCATCTTCCATGAGATGTTTGAGTATTTTCCACAGAAAAAAGAATTACCCAAAAAAAAAAAATAACAAAATAACAAAATAACGAAAACAAATATAAATAAAAAAAAAACAACAAATATCAACTTTGTTGGGTATGGTGAGTAAAAATTTGGATATTGTTGATATTTTTACATTATAGTTACTAATGAGTATAGAAAATGATGATTTAGGAAGTTTCTTACAAAAGTTTGATGAGTTAGGGGGTAGTTTGCAAATACTAAGATTGGGGTTAGTTTTGTGCATGATATTAAGGGGTACACACATACACAGACCTATTCCATAATAGCGTGCAAGCAACATTTGCATAACATATACACACGCAAAATAAAAGTTCGAAATTTCACCTGAATCCAGAGTTGCCAATTTACTATGTAAAAGCAATAATCCTATCTGTAATTTTTGTTCGACAAAGAGGGCACTCAGAACAAGCTTGTGAGCAAGGTTTACACACTGTCAACAGTAGCATGGAAATCAGTGAGTCATAAAACCTCAAATAACTGTACAATAGATTTGACAATGATATGAAAAGGAAACAGAGGGCTTACAACAAAAATGCCGACATGGGAGTAGAACTGCAGCTGCAGGTGATTCAAAGCAAACTTTACAAACATGAGAATTTGTGTCCCCGTTCCCTACAGAGTCCAGTTCTTTCTCCTTCATCTCTTGGATTTTGGCCTGAAAAGGAAAGAAATAATTGAGAATATGAAGGGATATACGTGCTTGCACACATCAGAAAGCTGGTAAGCTAGTTTCGGAAACAGTTCTTAATAGAATAGCTATCAGATATGTGTTGTTTATGGAGCCTGATTTACATGGAGAATACATATTACCGGGACGCAGAATTGGACGCCTAAAGAATTGCACCCAGACTGCAGCGATACCAGGTATTTTTCTAATTTTGACCCTACAGACAGAAACCTTATGCTATAAATATGCATTTTCAGCTGCCTATTATTTGAGTATCCAAAAGAGAGAAAATAGATAAGGCAAGGGGGTGAGATTACGGTTTGAGAGATTAATTGTAATCCTTCATTGATTACTAGTGGATCAGAGATTAATTGTAATCCTTCATTGATTACTAGTGGATCGTAACCTGGTTGTACTATGGCCAGGCAGATTAATTGTAACCCTTCATTGATTTACTTGCATACTTACTGAGAAGGGGAAAGTAACTCGAAGACAAAAAAGAACGAAAGAAATCAAGTAACTTTTGTCATCATCCACTCCTCCCACCAACATAAATGGAACTGGTTAATCTATTACGCTTTGCTTCTGACAGATTTATAGTAATGGAAGACTTTCAGTTGCATGATTTTAAATCTAACTACAGTAATGGTAAAACATTGAAACGTTTATCATAGAATTCAGCTGATACAGCTGCAACAGGTAAGACACACTTTTGACCCAATGCTCTTCCTGCATGGAACCTTGATTAGCTTTTATTGTCTCGGTGGTATAACATCCAATATAAATATAAGAAATACCAGATAATAAAGCAATATCGACTTGCAAACCAACATCGGATGGGTACATTAGATAAAGGGGTTTTAGGTTATTGGGATATGGCTTATAAGTCTGGATGTGTTACCAGTTAAGAATAGAAGATAAAAAAAGGTCTACAACAAGGTGTTAATATCCAAGTCAAAATAAAAATTTAGGAACTAGCAAATGTAACAAAAGCTCAAAAGTTATGCATTTACCTTCAAACGGTTGAGCAGAGGTTCAAATTCTGGACTGTGATTCAATTGCTCGCCGTTTGGCTTTATCAAGCCATTAGATATCTGCCTTTCTTTCACAAGAGCGTTATTATTATCATTTTTATTCTCTTTCTGATCATTCATGAAATCTGCTCCATTGGCAGCCCTTTCATCAGCTCCCAACTCAGATATATCCGAACCACCTTTCTTCAGTTTAGCAACAAGCACCCACATGCCAGCTAAATCATTCTCTAAAGATGCTTCTCTTTTCTTGGCTTCATCAAATTTTCTTTTGTATTCCTCTTCTAGGATCTCCTTTTCAGCTAAAGTGGCTTCCAGAGCAGCTTCTCTTTGCTTCCTTACTTGCAACTCTATCTTCATATCATCAAATTCATTATTTCTTCTCCCCAGTTTGACACCTTCATTCTTTCGAGTGACACTGTTACTTCTAGAGTATGCCATCTCTTGAGCAACTAATAACTCCTGTGCTTGTCTTGCATTTTCCAATGAGAGTTTGGTTACTTCCTCGGCCAAGTTTTTAAGTTCGACTGCAGCAGCAGAGGCCAATTCTTTCGCATAAGAAGCTTCGTCTGCTAGCTTCTGGTTTTGACTAAGCAAACCTCGGTTCTCGTCTATGAGCTTAAGGCGCTCCTGTGTTAATTTCTTATTCTCAGTCTCCTGCCCAAGACAAATGCAAGTCAGTTTATAAAAAAAAAAGGCATTAAAGGGAAGAAAGAAACCAAGAGCTTTTACTAAATAAAAATAAACACGTACTTGAAGGAATTACTGCATAAAATATTAAAATGGAAGATAAGTATTAATAAGGCTTCAAGTGTAAAACTACTGTAAATATTAAATTTGGGACTTGAAGGCTTCAATGTCAAGGGTCAATTTTGATCTAAACATTGGAAAATAAGTTTTAAGAAGGAGAGGTTTCCAGGCTTGTTGGCTTATCATAATATAACTGGGCGTGCCCCTCTGGTGAATGTTAATACCACAATAAATGCTTAGTGGTGGCACAACGGCAATAAACAAAGCTAGGACAGCAAAGATGGATTCACACTAAAAGTGATGCCTAAGGGTTAAATCTGGGAACCAATAGCCTATAAACATCTTTACAGTGATATGCATCATCAATCATGTGTGCAAATCAGCAGGAATTACAGTCTCGCATAATTGTAAAGGAATAAAAACTGGAAAAACCAAATCAACAATGAAGACATGCTAAAGAAAATCCAAACAGTACAAGATCAAAGTAATGACCTGGGATCGTGATCTGCTCTTCAACTCAGCAATTTCAGTTGAGAAGGTATGTTCTGAAGATGATGATTGCATATCGGTTTTCATTGAATTTATCTGCTCCTGCAGAAGGAGAACTTTCTCTTGAAGTTCATTGTTTTCAGCGCACTGTCAATAAGATAAGTGAAATATGTGAGATATCTCTGTTGTAAACATGAAATACAAGTATAATAAGAGTAGTTTTACCAAAAGTATCATTATTTGATTATCATTGATCAATTAATTAAAAATTCTTAAATTATTAGGATTGACTTATTATTATCAGAAAGAAACCTTGGGTTCTAATTTAATTAGAGATTTGCAAAAATAGAACCGGTAATTGATACTTAAGTCCTCACTATCTAAATTTCCTAAAATTTGTCATAAAAGATGACCCTAACTTTTTCTATAATTCATAAATATGAGAATGTTTCCAAAATCTGAGTCTTTCTTTTGTTGATACTCACCAGAACTAAACCAAAAATCTCCTTTTAATTAGTCACTTTTATTCTAGATCTCACAGGAATCAATTAAGGACATTTAGACTTATCCTAAGAAAATATATTAAATTTATCAAACAAAATAAAGTTCTAACCTACTAAGTAAACAATATGAGTATAAGAATATTTATATTGAATTAATTAGAAATACCAAAATAAATTTTATTAAAACAATTTTAAATATACTATTTAGATTAATTAGCTTTCCTAGATATCTGATTGTTTATAACAGTGCATTGCACAAGCACAAATACATGGACACACTATACATATATCAGGTTGGAATCTTATAATTGACTGAAAAAGGCAGCCAGTCTTTGCTCCAATAGGGAAAAATCATGTCTGTACATTCTATACAATAGAAACTACAGACATCCAGCTGCATACCTTCTGCTGTAGTTGCTCCTGGAGGATACGGTTGTCTGCTGTTTTTAACTGCAAAATTTTGGATATAGGAGTTAAAATGGAATTGCATGTTGCAGGAATAGACTTATGCAAGACACGGGGAAAAAAAAAGGAAGAAAGCATACTAGCAAATAGCAATAAAGGCTATCAAGTCACAAATATAAAAGACCAGATAAAGAGGCAAGAGTTGCAAAATAAAATTGCAGTCTTTCTTGCACCATTCATAAACCTGTTGCTTCTAACTTGAAAAGTTGCAGAAAAAGATTTATCAGAAACAAGAATACCTCTAGTTCAAATCCCTTTTCGCTGCACTGCGTCGTTAACTTCATGATAGTCTGTTTTCACAGAAACAGGCAATAAAATGTTTTCACGGAAGCAGAATAGAAAAACAACGCTAGTATGAAAAATCAGTTAAAAGGATTAGGAAGATTATGAGAGACTAGAAGGCAGGTACCTGCTGCATATCAACCAACGAGGCATTGGCTGCTGATGCCTCGCCACTCTCCATAATCCGTTGCTCCAAGGCCCTCATTTGTCTCCTTTTCTCCTGGATTTCTCTTTCCAAGTTCTGAATCTGCAGTTAATTTTTTTTTTTTCGGGGTGGGTGGGGGGGGGGGGAGGGTTGGAGTTAAGAACCCACGAATAATGGCAACAAAACTTTAGACATGGTAAGTTTGTCCAATAGAATCTTGTTAAATTACTTCAGTATACATGTGATAAGTGTTCTGTAATTTTCTCATCACTCTTGGAGTGAAATTTAAGCGAAAGGAATACAGATTTGTCCATGTACCCGTTCTTAGGTGAAAGACTTCTGCTTATCACTACATAATTAAGTAACATGATGCTTTTTACTATAAGGTCCTACCAATTCAGAGAGGGGACATCTTTATCGGATGCTAACAACTCCCACATTCTTGAAAACGTGTAGATGTTTCCTAGACACATTATACACTTCTCATACATTTGTTTATTCACATGTTTAAGATATCTATATATTTTCATACATGAATTAAAGACTGGAAAAACCATCAAAAAATTGATTTATATGTTAGCTATTCTGTAGAAGGTTAAAGGGTTAAGCCCTATTTTCAAGCATAAGTGTCATAAAATGCATGCAGATTAATATTTTAGCATAGAGATAATTTATATGTTTTATACCATTATAAATTTCTGGACTTTTGAGTGCACGATATGCAGGCGTGCGTGCCGGGCTGGGTGGAGGTGTGTGTGCGTGTGTGAAATAAATGGGTACGACTTACGAGGTAGCAGCCCATTTTGGTAATTAAGCTACCAAGAGAGACTAGTAGACCAATGCTGATGCTCACCCTGCTAGTCACGTTGAAAGGAATGTGTGAATCATAACAGTTCTATCTCTTGGTAGCACATTTTGATAAATGATGGCAGCAGCTTTTATCCTACTTTTCAAGGAATTGCCCTGATCCAGGTTCTTATCCGTGTTGTATATGTGTATGCTATGCCCCAAACTCATGCTTCTTAGGTGCACATGCAAACAAAATGAGACAGACAAGCACACACATGATGACCACATGCACGTGTATACACCTCTGCGCACCGACATTGCATTTGTATGCATGCACAAGAAGCACGAAAGGGAGGGCAAATTTTACGAGGAAAAAAAAACAATAACATTAGATAACTAACTCTTAAACATAATAAAGAAGTACCCTTTTGCTACCAAACAAACAAAATTGATTTCCATGTTCCTAACAATTTTCTATATAAAGAGGAAAGTAAAGGGATGGTTTTATCGCTAAAGTTCAAATCTATATGATTTTTTTCATAATAAAAAGCAACTGTGAATGTGGATTTAAGGTTTATGTTAGTATTGAAATACATGTACGTCTTGTTAGTAACTGGTAATCGAGTCCAATCAACCGTTCCATGAATAAAAATTACTAGGGTAGTTTCTAACTTATTAGAAGCTCATATTAGAAATACAATAATGAAAACAGCTATTCAAATATAAATTAATTTTTATAGTATTTCTTAGAAACAATAGTAACTAAGATAAACACCCAGATTTTCGTGGAATACATGTGAAAGCAGTTTTTTTCCTATAATCATTTTGAGATTACACATGCTAGCATGTCTCCAAAATCCCGTTGCAAGAACGTACATTTGTGCATGTTGGCTGCATGCTGCGCTAGAACTCATCAAAATCCCCAAGGTTACATAATTACACAATTGTTTAGACTCTGTAATTACGAAAACAAAACTTCAGACTATGAGCAGTTCTAAACGTGGCTAGTCCTCAGATTGCTAATACATGTTCTCTAGCACTTGCTCCCATGTTTTGAGATTGGAATGCAGTTAAATCTGTAAATATTCCTAACGAATATGATATTAGCAAACAAGAGTAAGGGGCAGAATTGTACTTGAACTTGTGAGCCATCTGGATCATTGACAGACTGCTCTACTAATCGTTTTAGTGTACTAGTACTGAAAGCAATCTCTCCGGCAAGCATTTTAACCTGCTCCACAAGGAGATCCATTTGATCTGACATCGTTATCCCAGCCTACACATTGAAAACAAAAAGATAGATCATCTTCCTGGAAACAAGAAAAATTTACAACAAGAGCTTCATGGACATAGACAAAGGTAAAAAGGCAACACATTTAAGTTTCAAGATGACTCAGATAAAATAGTTAGCCAAGACTAAGTTTTTCAACTGAAGAAACACGCTGAAAAAAGACCTATTCCCAATTAGAAAATGTTGTGAAAAAGATAAAAATAAACGTCTCGATAGCTTGTACCCACCAAAGAGTATTCCAAAAGAAGAATATAGCTGATGGAACTTGTAGGATAAAAATACATTGCATAACATATAATATCATCACAGTGGATGATTACCATTGAGAGCTTGTCACCACTTGCATTTCCACCTTGTGCAGCTTCTGTGAGGCTACTCAATGAAGGATTCTCTTCATTAGGACTGACGCCATCCTTTAAGGAGCCCTCAGTTTCAAGAAGTTGTGGAGAACCTTCACGCAGAAGATCCAATTTCTGGAATAAGAGAAATTAAAACACATAAGAATGTCCTTTCCAAATCACAAAATATGAACTCTGTATCAAGCCAGAATTGAGACAGCTCTCCAAATAAAACTTATGCAATATAATGAAGCTAGTAAATTTCATTGTATGTCTCAAGAGGATCTTGCAGTAGCAAATGCAAAGCAAAAGAGACCACTGAATAACACCAAGCATGCATAGAAAAGACAAATTAAGGCATAACTCCTAAAGTATAGAATTAGCAAATAGATTGAAGCTAATAACAGTAGAAGTCCATAAAATATATAAACTTGAAATATTTAATTGCCCAATGTATAAGCAAGCAATTAAGATGGGTCTCATATCCATATAAAGGATTGTACCATCTGCAACCAATGTAACTGAGAAACATAACACTTGGCTGATCTGCCTAGCTTGAAAATCAATTCTGATTTCTGTGCTCCTTTGACCCTCAAAAGTCCCATTTTCAGTAGGTTCAATAATTTAATAGTTTCCAATTCAGTTTCAGCATCCCAAAATGTAACATATCAAGAGAAATATTTAGGAATGCTTTAAGATTTGAATAAAATATAAATCATATGATTTAACATTATTCTTTTTTAAGTTTTGAAAGGTTGTGACTGTGTTCAGAAATCTCCTTCTATATGTACAACAGAAAGAACATCCCATTTTGTGCAACTCGTTCTGACACCAGCTTTTAGTTGGAATTTTGAATGGGTACTTAAAAGATAGCATGCAAATGAAAGCATAGTAAATGGAAAAATGACATGATATGCTCATCAAGCATCCACAAAAATGGTAGAATAAATAACACACATAACGACAACAAGATCTTTTCCATTAACAAGAAAGAGCATAGTGTATAAATAGAAGGTGCATGTCTGTTATATTATTTATGTGCAGAGAAACATGCTCCTATTTGTTAAACTGAGATTCTAACTTCTAACTGGATGGATTGCCTCATACTTACATACATTTAACAATTGAAATATCATCATATAGGTACGCAGAAACTTAAATCATCTTTTATATTCTGGTGAACAGGTGCATGTGTGCTACATTATGTATGTGAAAAGAAACATGCTCCTATTTGTCAAACAGAGACTCTAACTTCTATTGGACGGAATGCCTCGTCCTAATATACTCTAAACAATTAAAAAAAATCATCATATAGGTATTCAGAAACTTACATCGTCTTCTGGATTCTGGTGACCAGGTTCACTTAAACATCCGGGAATTGTATTTTTTGTGGAAACAAGTATTAGCTTGGTTAACCTTTGTATCCTACTCATCAAAGCAGCTTTTGCTTCTTCTTCCTCCTCCAAACGAGATTGCATCTTTACTTGACCCTCTTCAAGCTGTCAAAAGGACAAGAAAGCACGATGGTAATTCCTAAATAAACATTTAGATAAGCTGGTTATCATAGAAGGATCAACATATTGAAGGAGTATTTCAAACTGAAACATAAATCTATAGAATAGTGTAAACTTGTGAATGAGCCAATTTAAGTGAATAACAGAAGCAAGCACCTGTTGCTTCAGGCTCAGAATTTCCTCGTGAGTGATACCAGGAAGAATCCCACTCCTAAGCTGATCAAGCTCTTGTTTTAACACTGATATTTCTTTCTGGTACTTTTTGATCAGTGATTTTTCATCTATAATCTGTGAAGAAGTTGGAAAAAAAAAGGTGTTATCCAGAACTGCTGCAACAGAGTCATTGAAAGTTTCACCAGTATATCCCTACCCGATTACGAGAAGCATAAATCTCAACGCGCTTTGCCCTACTTGCAAACTTCAATGTGTTATGTGTTTCTTCCATATTACTAGATGCAGGAGTAACTGTGCAAATAAGCTGCATAAGACACATCAGTTTTTTTCCCTCCAGGAAGCAAAACCGTTTCAGAACAAATATTTAAGAGGCAGAAACATGCTCACATTTGAGCATAAGAAAATAAAATGATAGATAACAACATATATCGTGTGAGAAAAATATACATTTGCAACATAGCATAAACAATTATTAGGCCTAATAAACATAAAGATGTCATTCAAAAGGCATATCCATTACACACTCACCGACACATGACCGTGGCCACTCAAAGACGATTGTAGAAGGCGAGTCAACTTAGAGTCACGATAAGGTATATGACAAGCCTTTCCATCACTTAGCTTTCCGATTACCTTCAAAGTTCCAGCACTACAATTAGTATATAGATTCTAAATTGTAGAGCTAAAACAACTAATACCATTGTCCACACTGCTAGAACAAAAAATTATACAATCACGTAGCATTCTATGGAGAGTACTATGTTATGATATTTGAAACAACCAAGTTATGTGATGTGACAACAAAACAAATTTACAACTACAGGTTTACCCACAATAACCTCTCAGATGGGGTTGCACGGTTACAGTAATATGAAATAATTCAATAAGTAACACATTAAAAACATTGTGTTGTAAGATAATGTATAATTACAAAGTGTACAAAGCCAAGAGGAAGTCATAGACATTAGAAAACAGAGAACCGCCAAATGTAGCCAAAAGAAGAAATATAAAATTATAAATTACGTATAACAAATATATTAAGTTAAACTGTCAACATTTCTTTTTCATGTTTAAGCACAAGGCATATGGTAACCATAGCAAGATTGTCATGCAGTGCAACATGCATATATACTTTGTTTGTCATAAACTACAAGAATAATAATAATAATAACTTAGGAAAGTTGTATGCACATGAAGTATATGCCAGTAATACCAATAGAAAACAAAAATCATAAGCATCTATTTGGAAAATTTAGTATAAAGGAAGTTGAAGAAAAGCAGGCACATGCAAACAATACACAAAGTGCAGACCAAATTTATAAAAGTATGATGAGTTGCAAGTAGCAGAGTCTAGTAGACATGGAAATAAATAGAGATGTTTTGTAGTTCAATTTGTGGTCTACATATAAATATAATCCATCGAATATTATACAGCTTGTTCTCTTATAAAGCATCAATAGGCATCTTCATACTTTGCACTCATAATTTTGATAAGCATGCAAGCACATGCACTCACTCATGCATGTGTATGCGAGTAAGAATTATGACCAGAAGTTTATGCACACACGCACATACAGGAACGGAGGAGGAGAGGGAGGAGGTTTTTTTTTTGTGGGTGGGTGGGTGGGGGTTCATAATCGCAATGCATAACTCAGGTTGCATTCGTCAGACATATTCAGAACACTCCCAAAGGGTGGAATCTTTTTATTCTCAGTATATTAGTTATAAATCTATTTCAGTAATGGTAACTAAAAACTTCTTAACTTTTCAACAATTATTGAAGACTGCTAAAAAATAAAATGTTGTCGTGGCATAATTTGAATTCTCCAAAAGAGGGACGAAAATACAGACTGCCTCTATTGCCAAACACAAAGGCACAAAAGAAAAAGTTAGACTGAAACTATTTTCAAGCAGCATTTATTAGTTTACCAAGCATATTGCAGAAGGTACTGAAATAATTTAACTTTGAAGTTTTAAGCATCTTCATTGCCTAGTTGTAATTATAGATAATATCAATTTTAAGAACAATGAGACACTATTTCTGAAAAGATCACAGGCAAGGTTTACCATTATTCCCTGAAAAATAGTTTGGATCATGGGTCCTCAACAGGAAAACAAACACTACCAAGAGTTGGAAAAGGACTGACAGTTAACACCTACAGTTCCAAGAGTTAAAAGACTTTTGTTTATATATGATCCCTCCTTTCTCCTTAGCCCAGTTGTCTCCGTTTTGGAACTTTCAGAGCCAGCTAGATCAATCAGATTCTGCAAAAACAAAAGGAGTGAGGCATTCAAATTATAGTAAGTAAACTTTCACGGCAATGGTTCTTCCAAATTATACCAGTTGAGAGTACATCACTCCATCATATTCATCGCCATGAGCACTGCTCTCAATCATCTGTGGAAAGTATGCAACGGGAAAAGAATAAGAGAAAACACAACGTATTCCAATTCTTGAGACAACAGAATGACATTGTCATGTGTGGAATTGCTAAGATCCCCTTTACAGATCATGACACTAAAAGTAAATATTGAGAAGAAGACCATAACAAGAGGATAATAATCATATTCGACATAGAATTAAAAATCTGTACACAGACATATAGACAGCTAAAAGAATCAAGCATAATGACAAACTGCATAATGAACTGTTCGTAGGAAATTTAGGGTCAAAATACAGACAGTGCATCCAAAAGCAGGGTTTTAAGCTATAATAGCTCATTCCAATTTAAGGAACAACAAGTTCCAAGTATCTCATGGAGTACAATGATTAAAATTCCACACAAAATGGTATCATCTCAACTAACAAAGTATTGATATATACTTAAAATTTGATGGGAAATTCCTACTATCAGTCAAATGTGGAAGACCTAAAACCAAGTTAAAAGGTTCAAATTAAAATTATATCAAAACAATCAATGTGCATTTCATTTAAAACTGCTAAGTTTCCTCTACACCAGAGCTCTGAAGTTACGCTAAGGATTAGAGAAATGCAAAGTTTAATACTCCGTAATAAATTGAGAATACTTTGGAGGTAAATTTTAGCACAATGGTATATTCCTCTAATTAATCTCCTTACATGCCAGACAATATTTGAACCTAGGTGGCTCAGATATCATCTCAATGGTGTTGTCATTACCCTGCAACTGTGAGGTTATGATGAAGGTTGAAGGAAATATTCTTACACTCCGAACACAAATATCTGTGCATTATTCTACTACACCAAAGCTGTGAAGTACATATGTGCCACAAATTTTTTTTTATCAAGATTCCTCGATAGCCCCAGCATTTCCCAAGTGTTTCCTATATGCTTCTAGAATGTCAGAGACTCAGAGGAAAATGTTTGAAAGTTATTGTTAGAATTAATATAAAACTATAATCCTCGACCCTCATCATAACTTCGGAGTTTTGGTGTAATGGTTAGAGGAACTAAATTTAAGATGGTATCAGAGCAACCCAGGTTCAAATCCTACCGGCCACGAATTTTAAGCGGATTTTCTAAAAATTAACACCGCTGCGTGAGTCCGTGTTTCACCCATTAAAAAGGCGTTCAACTCAAGGACATGTTAGAATCAATATAAAACTATAATCCTCGACCCTCATCATAACTTCGGAGTTTTGGTGTAATGGTTAGAGGAACTAAATTTAAGATGGTATCAGAGCAACCCAGGTTCAAATCCTACCGGCCACGAATTTTAAGCGGATTTTCTAAAAATTAACACCGCTGCGTGAGTCCAGGTTTCAGCCCATTAAAAAAAGGGCGTTCAACCTGCGGGACATGTTAGAATTAATATAAAACTATAATCCTCGACCCTCATCATAACTTCGGAGTTTTGGTGTAATGGTTAGAGGAACTAAATTTAAGAGTTATAAATTCATTTCCTATGGCTATGAGTTTCCCTAAGATTTAGAGCAGTTTAGTCTCTGCTTCAAGGCACAAATCCATGTAAGCATATCCACGGAATCAAGTTTACAACTAAAATCATTCCAACCACTGTGATTTAGGATCTCTTAATTTTGGTCTTTTGTAACATTAGAATCACTTTTTATTGTCTTAATTCTGATCTGTTTATTGCTCATTAAGATCCAAAAAATTTGCAAGTGAATGGAAAGCAACCAGATGATCGTGTATTGCACTGTACTATGGACAAACTTATATAAAACACAACTACGTTTATTCAATAGACAGTTCTGAATTATGCTGTCATCATAGGGCAAGCTGCTAAAAATATATTCCAGACAACAAACGACAAAATACTGAAATAGTAAAATAATGGTCACTTTGCAATAGCAAAGTCCAAAACTTATACATACCAGTGTAAAGATAGTGTGACTCCGACTGCTAAACAAGTTAAAGTTATTAGAACCCACATGGCGATGCTCTGCAGATGAAATTAATACAATCAATTACGTGCAACAAGATGATGAAACACACACAAGAGTAAGCTCTTTAGTTATTATGAAAGGACAATATATCTAGAAAGAACAATAAGACGTGAAAGTATTGATAGCACGACAATGAAATAACAATTATGATGTAGTTGACTCTTAGTCTTATAGGAAAGAAGTTTCTGGTGTTAGAATGTAAAATTATAACCCTCACCATAACTTCAATGTTTGGTATGGTAGGAACTTTAAAATGGTATCAGAGCAAACTGGGATCAGTTCCTACTGACCATGCATAAGTGGATTTTAAAATTTTGATACATGCATGGGCATGTTAGAATATAAATTACAACCCTCACCCCTCACCAAAACTTTGGAGTTTTGGTGTGGTGGCAGGAACTTTAAGATTTAGTAGTAATAGAAAGTAACTTGGTTTGACATGGTAATCATATTGATATATGCAGAGCAGTACAAAGAAAAAGTAAATGCAACAGGCATAACCATAATAAATTGAAAAACAAATAACTGCTTATAGCCTTCCATTCTGAAGCATAATGTGATATCTAACATTTTAAATCAAGTAATTGAAATTTAAAGAAACGGATACAAACTCCTGTCACACACCCATGCACGTACGCGCATGTACACCCCACACCACACCTCCAAACCATACACGCACACACATGACACACGCCCAAGCATGCAGGCACATCCCCACACGCGTGCGCACACCACACCACACCACACACCACAAACCAAACGCCCGCACACATTACTTCAAAGAGTCTTATGTGGTAATATTTGAAAGAAAGCCTTGTCCAAATATTTGAAAGAAGTCCTTGTCCTTCTACATACTAAAACAATTAACGTTCTTGTTGTGTGTTAGTGTTTAACCAAACCATTTTCAATTTAACCTGGCTTCTTTGAATCAACACATCACCCAAAACAAAGAATGACTCTAGAACGAACAAAACACTACGATGATCACTGGTACACAGAATCGAACCATCAAACCTAACCTAAGCAGCCACGAAGCAACAAAATAACTGCTTTTGCACTCAGAATCCAGGCACAAAAAGTTTAGATGGCTATTGAACCAATTGCACAATTTAGCATGAGACCAAGGGCCCAGGACATGTGGCATGAGATCATCAATTTAGACCGATATAGGTGAGTTGCTGTTACAAAATAATGATAAACTGAATACCATGAGTCTTCATCTTATAGATTAAGTATAAACGAAATAATCCAATTATGAGTACTAGAATTGAAAATGTCAGAAACTTTCAAGAATTTTAATGTGAGCATGGAAATGAAGAATTACGCTTATAGGAACTTCATGTAACTAATAATGAATCGATGTCAGGCACAAAAATTCACACTCAAGTTTTCTCCTGTCTAAAACCCAAAGTGTTGAGAAGATATCAATGCAAGTCACAAGATAACAGCAAGATCAATTTTATTAGTACACATCATGTGTACACTATTGGTGAATAAGTTTCATTTCTTTTACATTCACTTTGTTGGGTCACACTAACATTCGATAAAAATGGTTGCACGAGTTATCCTTCTTTCCGTCACTTATAACGAAGTTGATCTTCTCGAAATATGGTATCAAGACAATGTACTTTAACAACATAGCAGCTCCGAACTATGAAGAAGATATAAAATTCTATAGATGCAATATAAATAAAATGGCAATACCGGTGAAAAAAAAAATAGTGTAAATGAAGCATTACCTTCACCAGCAGCAATAAAGGAAAGTGCATGTCCAGGAGATAAAACAACTTCTTCCTTTATTCCCTCAACATAAGTTCCCTGTAAAATTTTTAGCCTTGGTAAATAAACAAGTGAAAGGTTCTTAATAAAGGAAAAGATGATCAGAAGCCAAAAGTACATATTTACAATAGTTACCAAAGTCCATCAGATACCATTTATAACTCAAGTTTACGATAGTTATCAATTATTGTTAAGGAGATCATAGAGAAAAGAGAAAAATAAATGGTAACGGTTCATTCTCATCCTTTTGGTAGTCAATTAAGATCATGCTCTGCTGTTCAAATTTCAGAATCATTTTCTCATCACATCCACAAGGGAATTGAACTGACTTTCCCACATCATTTTCAACTGACTTTCCCACATCATTTTCAAAAGCCTCCAAGTGAAATTGTCATATGTCTTTAAAGATCAAATGTTGCTCTATTCATGTGATGGTACAAATGTTATTGAGATATCCCTGGTCAAATACAATAAAACCTAGGGTTTTCCTAGAAACCACCTTAATAATAGGGTAATTATCACGAAACCACCTTTCATTTTCAATTTATACATAAACCACCTTTAAAATTGGTTTTCTGCAATCAACCACCTCCTAGTCAAATTTTCACTTAAAACCAAAAATAAGCTTAAAAATTTCAAGTTCAAGGTACATAAGTTGTATCCTAATAAGACCCAAATACTAAAAAATGAGTCATGTACATTTAATGTGAGTTTTAAAGGGTAATTTTGGGTTTTAAGTGAAGAATTTGATTGGGAGGTGGTTGATTGCAACAAAACCAACTTTAAAGGTGGTTTATGTATAAATTGAAAATAAAAGGTGGTTTCCGTGATAATTACCCTATTATTAAGGTGGTTTCTAGAAAAAAACCCTAAAACCTATATATATATATATATATATATATATATATATATATATATATATATATATATATATATATATATAGACACACACACACATATATATAGAGAGAGAGAGAGAGTAAAGCTCCTATAAACTTAAGTGGATAGGAGCCCTTTGTCCACCAACTTTTTATCCATTGATTTTGCATTGAGATTTGTGCTAGCATGTAATAAAAATAAATACACAAATCTCAAAGATAGCTTTGATGTGTAGCACAAATCTCAAAGCATAATGAAAGGATAAAAGTTTGGTGGACAAGTGCTCTATCCACTTAAGTTTATAGGAGCTTTTATATATATATATATATATATATATATATATATATATATATATATATATATATATATATATATATATGACAAAATAATTTTTAGGACTTGTAAACAGTCAAAACATAGTTATTGATATTCGTGGAAAACATGCACATGTTGAATCTCATGGTAGTTAAATGTATTAGGAGAAGTGCTCAATTGGGAAAGGTGAGTGCAAAACCAGAAGTAATAAGCAGCAGTTGTCGCACCTACACAAAGTGCATGTAAAGACAAAAATTCAATTATGAGTACTAGAATTGAAAATGTCAGAAACTTTCAAGAATTTTAATGTGAGCATGGAAATGAAGAATTACGCTTATAGGAATTTCATGTAACTAATAATGAATCCATGTCAGGCACAAAATTCACACTCAAGTTTTCTCCTGTCTAAAACCCAAAGTGTTGAGAAGATATCAATGCAAGTCACAAGATAACAGCAAGATCAATTTTATTAGTACACATCATGTGTACACTATTGGTGAATAAGTTTCATTTCTTTTACATTCACTTTGTTGGGTCACACTAACATTCGATAAAAATGGTTGCACGAAGTTATCCTTCTTTCCGTCACTTATAATCGAAGTTGATCTTCTCGAAATATGGTATCAAGACAATGTACTTTAACAACATAGCAGCTCAAACTATGAAGAAGATATAGAATTCTATAGATGCAATATAAATAAAATGGCAATACCGGTGAAAAAAAAAGTGTAAATGAAGCATTACCTTCACCAGCAGCAATAAAGGAAAGTGCATGTCCAGGAGATAAAACAACTTCTTCCTTTATTCCCTCAACATAAGTTCCCTGTAAATTTTTAGCCTTGGTAAATAAACAAGTGAAAGGTTCTTAATAAAGGGAAAAGATGATCAGAAGCCAAAAGTACATATTTACAATAGTTACCAAAGTCCATCAGATACCATTTATAACTCAAGTTTACGATAGTTATCAATTATTGTTAAGGAGATCATAGAGAAAAGAAAAATAAATGGTAACGGTTCATTCTCATCCTTTTGGTAGTCAATTAAGATCATGCTCTGCTGTTCAAATTTCAGAATCATTTTCTCATCACATCCACAAGGGAATTGAACTGACTTTCCCACATCATTTTCAACTGACTTTCCCACATCATTTTCAAAAGCCTCCAAGTGAAATTGTCATATGTCTTTAAAGGTCAAATGTTGCTCTATTCATGTGATGGTACAAATGTTATTGAGATATCCCTGGTCAAATACAATAAAACCTAGGGTGTTTTCCTAGAAACCACCTTAATAATAGGGTAATTATCACGAAACCACCTTTCATTTTCAATTTATACATAAACCACCTTTAAAATTGGTTTTGCTGCAATCAACCACCTCCTAGTCAAATTTTCACTTAAAACCAAAAATAAGCTTAAAATTTTAAGTTCAAGGTACATAAGTTGTATCCTAATAAGACCCAAATACTAAAAAATGAGTCATGTACATTGAATGTGAGTTTTAAAGGGTAATTTTGGGTTTTAAGTGAAGAATTTGATTGGGAGGTGGTTGATTGCAACAAAACCAACTTTAAAGGTGGTTTATGTATAAATTGAAAATAAAAGGTGGTTTCATGATAATTACCCTATTATTAAGGTGGTTTCTAGAAAAAAACCTAAAACCTATATATATATATATATATATATATATATATATATATATATATATATATATATATATATATGTGTGTACACACACACATATATAGAGAGAGAGAGAGAGTAAAGCTCCTATAAACTTAAGTGGATAGGAGCCTTTGTCCACCAACTTTTTATCCATTGATTTTGCATTGAGATTTGTGCTAGCATGTAATAAAAATAAATACACAAATCTCAAAGATAGCTTTGATGTGTAGCACAAATCTCAAAGCATAATGAAAGGATAAAAAGTTTGGTGGACAAGTGCTCCTATCCACTTAAGTTTATAGGAGCTTTTATATATATATATATATATATATATATATATATATATATATATATATATATATATATATATATATATATATATATATATATATATATATATATATATGACAAAATAATTTTTAGGACTTGTAAACAGTCAAAACATAGTTATTGATATTCGTGGAAAACATGCACATGTTGAATCTCATGGTAGTTAAATGTATTAGGAGAAGTGCTCAATTGGGAAAGGTGAGTGCAAAACCAGAAGTAATAAGCAGCAGTTGTCGCACCTACACAAAGTGCATGTGTGCGCACAAAAATTCAATTATTCGTCAGACCAGCAACATGTTCAGTACAGATTGCATATACTTGAGCTTTTGCACTAATAGTTTAGAGGATTTTGTGTACCAAACCTGAGCATCTTCTCTAGCGCAGATTTTGCCCTGTGGGATCAAGTAAATCATTTATCACCTGCCACAACACTACAAGCATGAGCTTCAAACAGATTAAGTATTCCCAGACAAATATGTAAGCTAAAGAATTATCATGATACTAAGCATCAAAAAGCAAAGAGAAAATACAAATACTTCGTTTGGTATTGTTCTCGAGATATGTACATCTAAATTGTGAGATTTAGATGAATTTTTGAGCTTCATAAAAATATACACATAAAAAATATAGAGGGAAATTTTCCAATAAGATTAATTTGCTTAGAATTTTTATGATAACTCTGTAATGGATCGTCTCATGGATGATCTATAAACACTATTCATCTTCTTCCTCACATCCAAATTAGTCCATAGGACAAATCTGGTGGTTTCCAAGCCTCCTTCATGTTCAAAGTTAGTTGTAATAAACATATGTACCAGACCTAGAAAAACTTTTATTATTTCCTGTATAGGTAAAAGTTAGAAAAATCTAACTTTGAAAATCAAACTACTTATCTTTCATTTTAGCCTATTTAGATCTGTAGATCAAGTTGAATGGCTCAGATTTTGCAAAGAATGGCTCATATGGAGTTTTCTGAATGCTTATTTTGAGAATAAGTTATCGGCTGAATGTGTGTGTGTGTGTGCGGAGCGCATGGGTGTGCGTGCGTGCGTGTGGGTGTGGGTGTGTACGTGCATCCTTGCGTGTGTATGTGAGCCTTTCAAACAAATTTGGAAGCAAATCCTTTCCATTCAAACTTTGGGATGGTTATATTAAGTTCAAGATTCATTCCTTCAAGTTGATCGACTTCATTTGAAGTTTAAAAAGTCAAAAAGTAAGTATTTTAAATCTTTTTAATCATTAAGAACGCACAAAATGGAAGGCCTACTTAACGGGTTACTTAATTTAACAGAATGTGAATGATGAGAGCTAATGAACATTGGTGTTCAAAGGCCATACACATGCACAAACCTATGCACCAACGCACTCACCTATCCACCCCTCAACACAAACACACATATAGATATGTATATGTATATATTTATGTATGTCTACGCGGTCACACACACGCACACATACAAACACGCACACATCTGACATTAAGAATGAAAATATCAGGTCAAAAGATCAGTTGAATGTGATTCAATGTCTCAAAACGCTCACCTCATTGTAAATCTCAAGATATGAAACACGAAGTAAAAACTCTCTTCCCGGAGTCTGCCAACAAATACAAGTATTAGAACTATGCATGTCAAGAAGTAAGAGCATTTAAATGCAGCACTAAAAACACCTTCAACTTTACAATCAGTGTCAAAGTATTATTACTAACCAGCAGAAAAAAGCTATAAAACAGATGAAGCTGTTCGTACAAGATATGACATTATACTAGTGATTAAGGACTTGAAAAAAGACCATAAAGATTGTGCATTCATAATGAGATAATATCACAACCTAGACTGATCTATCTAGATATCTACTTAGCTTAGAGTATAGAAAACTTTCCAGCATTAAGAGCCCTCAAGATACAAGCTAAAATTGAGATCATACTACAGTCCGGAGACCTTACTATCCAAACTAATCTGTAAAGATTGCATCAACACTACCAGGTCTTTGCTATGGAAATGTATTGTGTGCTATGTGGTGTTAAATCAGTACACAAATATGAACTGCAGTAGCACGAAAAAGAAGAAGAAAATAAAAATGAGGATAAAAGATGAGGATTTCAAACTAATAAACTTTAATATAGGTTTTCTACACATGTTTAATATATTGATGACAATAAAACCAGGGATCAATAGACTGACTGCAAGTATTAATTTATGCAACAGATGCCTTTCCAAGTGTACAGATAAATTGCAACATACAGGCAATGCTAATAAAACATTACAAAGAACAACCCATCAGATAAGTGGAGAGTAAAGCATAAAACAGGAACACAAGATTGTACATACATCTTGAATTATACTGAAAACGTCCTTGATGGCCAATGGTATGATTCCAGGACATCTCTGATCACCCTACAAACAGTAAATATTATCTGTGAGTCAAAAATATGCAATACAGTTGATGGAATCAGTTTCACCAAGTGTTCCATATCAAGAACAAATTTAGAGTATAATAATTCAACATGAGAATAAAGACAAGAAAGAATTGTATTAATAGATGTGTCACTCAGAAAAGCATCTGCCTAGAAGTGAAGTTTACATGTACACCGAGCCCTAATATGAGCCATTTTTATCATGAACATCCAAAGAAAGCAGATGAAATGAAAAGATGACGAGATAGGAAAAAATATTATGGAAAGCTATGTTGACTTAATTATTGCTTACAAGTTACAGGGTATAAAGGACGCCACGTACCCCCCATGGGTAGGGGAGTGGGTGTCGATAGGAGTCAGGGAATAAGTAGATTTTTACTGGCATGATTATATCAGTTATAAATGCTCAAATGGTATTACCTCACCCACTACATAATCATCTTTCTAGTAATACTTATTCTCTAGAGGTCGCAGTCTTGAACCAATCCAAACTTATGATTCAGAGTTAGCAGGTACAAATAGTGTCAAGTATGTGGCATAAACAGGTTTGCCTGTAACGCACTTATTAAATGGATCGGGTGTGAGCATGAATCGCATGATCCCATTAGCCGTTCCAGTTGATCTAATCCAGTTATCTATTATATAAATCTACATCATGTCACCATTCATCATGTTGCAGTGTGGTCTTTATGTTTATGGGACAAGTAGACCTCTTACATGCTTCAATTTTTGCACAAAAGATACGTAACTTGGGACCTTGTTTCAGAAGACACATTACCCAAGATCTTCCTCAGGAAGTCAGGATTAGCTAACAAATGACCTAAGTTCAGAAGTAGTCTTAAAACCAATTGCATTTGTGGAAAAAATGCATTATAAATAATACCACCAACCCAAAGTGGTCTTTGCGTGCCCTCAATTCACGTATATGAATGTAGCTTAAATTCTATCCTACCATTACTAAATTCTGTTAGAGAGAACGCTTAGCCCAACAAGCGGGCAATGTGGGTTGAATCGTGTCAACCCAACTTTAAGTGGGTTGGGTATAGTTCTCTAGCCATTAATTAAGAACGATTTGGTAGGCCAAATCTAAGTAGGTTGACCAACAATGACCTGGCCCAACCAAACTTCCACCTCTAAGGTACTAGTCAGTTAGACAAAAAACACCAACGCCTACTAGTGACATTATAACATATCTCTTCAAATTCACTAATGTTGGTACGGAACATGATTTGTCATGTCCTGTCATTCTGTCAATCTTTGCCAGCATATAAATGAACCTAAACTAATAATATTCAGGTGGTTGTGGTGTCAGGAAATCACAAACTGGGAAATGGTTCATCTTAAGTGCTATGAAATCAAGAATAGATGGACAAAGAATGATACTGAATATGGATTGGGTGAAAAGCCTTGGCATGCGAAATGAGAATGCTCCAAGGCAATAAACTAAGGGAGTGACTGGAATATGCATATACAAGAATATTTTCCTGAGCAAATATATGCATGGGAATAGCTTTTATGATCACATTCTCATCACACCCTAATGTAAAGGAAAACCAAATTCCATACAAATATTTCATATGCATTAGTACATCATCAGCATTTAATGGAAAATAAACCAAAAATCAACAAGCTAAAAATAGCTCGTAAATCTCTGCAATTCTCTGCCGGATCGATTTTCTGACGGACTAGATCAACATGATCCTTTACTTCTCTTTAGACATCTTCGAGCTCATGGTGCTACTGTTCACATATTCAAATCCTTTGGTTTCTCCAGATGACCTTCTCCTCGCGGTTGGCATCCTATAGAATGCCTCTCCTCTCCAGCCACTCCTGTCGAGCTCCTCCCTCAGTATCAATGACCTCTAAAAGCCTTTTTCCATCATGTCCTGCTACTTTGGCGTGGTTTTTACGACGAGTTCCTCCTCTCCACGGCAGCGACATTGACCATGTGTTTTTATTTACCGATGTGCTTGGATTCGTATCCTTTGCCTCAATCTCAATGTCACAGAGTTCTCTCTATCAATGCACCTGGAGTCCTTGTGTACATCATTGATCTCGCCGCACTAAAATCTTTTACGTTTTTGTTGATTTTTTCTTCGTCTACCTTGCATTCTCAATTCTTTCATAAGGCTCAAACAATTTTCAATTTTGGTACTTATTATCCAAATTATTGGTTTCTGATCCACTGTGAGTTTGAGGGGATATTAAATAGTATTTTCCTTTGATGGGACTTTTCTTTTATAGTTTTCCTTTCTTATTAGAGTTTTCCTTTTGTAGAACTTTTCAACTGATATCCTACAACATTTGTATATAGAGGGTATTACACCTTCAAATGATTACTGAACAGAAAGAGATTTCTTTTTTTGACAGTGGTAAAGGAAAAAATGGAGAAAAGTAACTAGTCTCGATAATATAGAACTTGAACGTCACCGAAGATTATGTAATATCAGGCATATTCTTGCATTTGGAAGATGTAATTTAACCATACAGTGTAGGAGAAATTTAAACTTACATGCATTGTATGAGTCTTCCCACTACTTGTAACACCATACGCAAAAACGGTACCTACAGTTTAACTGTTTAGTTCAGTATGGCTCTAAGTTCGATGAATCAGCTTGGTAAAAGAAGACCAGGACCTTTATGCTTTGACACAAAAAAGAAAAATTAAGGAACAATATAAATGAAAATTCAGTTTAACATAAACATCATAAAATTTATGATCTCACAAAAGAAATGAAAAGGAGAGATGCAAAACAAATGTACATCAACAATATAGGACTAACTGAGCATTCAGAATATGAAGAAATAAAAAACAAAAACAAGGAAGAAAAATAAGGATAATATTTTACAAGTTTACAGCATGCTTTCCATGTTCTCTTGGTCAATGATAGTTGTTCGTGGATATTCATTTCGTGAGCACATTTGAAACAAAAATAATGCCTGGACATATCCCGTGGTGGACGCAATTCTTTTTGTGGAGTGCTTTGTGCACTCCTGAATGTAATATGTTGATGTCTTAAGTTTTAAAAGTCTTACTTACTTCATTTGGTTATAATTTTTTCTATAGCTAGAAAACAAAGAGAAGGTTATGTGAAGAATGGGCATTATAATCCATGTCAATAATATGAGTATGTGGGGTTTGATTTTACTCACTAACCACTTGTTTTGAAAATTTGAATCTTGTCTCGAAGGTTAAATACTCCTATACATCTTTTAACTTTGCCTTCAAGCTCCTTTGATGCATGAGAGAAATAGCTACCATCACAAATTTTTTTTTAAAATGTCAACAAACTTTGAAAACTACAGGGTCTTTGAACCTTTCACTTCCCAAACCCATTGTAATCCTTTAAATAATCAAGGTCTACAAGTATGTCTGTTTTATGAGTAAGTATAAATGGATGGTAACATGTTTATTTCTAAACAACAAAATTATTAGCAGTACACATACCGTTAATGCCTTCCATTGCAGCCTTAACAACTGGCTGAGCAGCAACATCATAAACGGCCTTTGACGTCGTGGCAGGACCAAAAACTTTGTCTAAAAGGATAAAGCATGAATGTAAATGTCGAGAGACAAATATATTGACAAAGAAAAGTATTTTGACTAAAACAAGTTACAGAATCGTTTTGGGAACTTAAATAATCATGGTCATTCAACGAAAGAGGACCAGCATAAATGATCTCAAGCTTACTAGTACACATAAACCATTAAAGCATGCATTGGATTGGACCAACTTAAATGACTGCCAAATGAACTCATATGGTTGGAACTTGAAACCAAACATTAGAGAAAAAGTATTAGAGACACAATGCTCTCATCTCAATCAAACTATTTATTAGTGAACTCATAAATTACCATGTAAGCATAGTTTTCGACAGGAAATCCTGAATTACACGATAAAGCAAGCAAAGCGTACTCAGCAGACTGCATTGTAGCACAGACTGTCAATAAATGGTATCCTTAAACAAGATGCGCACAAGCATTTTATTATTCATGAGAGCTACAAAGAAAATTCAGGAGATATTGCACTTGCACAAAGCCAGAAAGAATCAAGGTTATGTTGCACCCATTTCCATTATGGCACCCACTTCTCAGAAACAACAATACGCTTCATATAATTCGAAAATTAGAGGTTCAAACTGGAAAACAAAGCCTCAAACCTGATAATATTCTTAATGTCCACAAGAAACCAGTATAAGGACAGTGTAACTCTCAAAAGAAAGTGCATAAGCACACAGTATCATGCAGTAAAATCAGAAGTAATCGTCATTTCATGATAGAATGCTTTCATTCACCGCATTAAAAATTTTGACATGAACAAAGCAGAAAAGGTTGTATTACTCAGGATGAAACACGGGGGAAAACATTTTACACACATGCAGTATAGATTGTGATACTCACTTGTATACAAGTACTTTTTAAAATTGATATAGCAGCGTATGTCTCACTGACAGTATCCAAAACAAATGATTCAGACAGGAAACGCTAGATCATATGGATTCAACAGATAGAAGAGAGGAGATTATGGTTCCCACACAACTCAATATGAAAGATTTCTAAACTTAATCAATGCCAAATGTGACCCTTAACAAACTGAACGCAAGAAAAGCAGTAGTAGAACCCAAAAAAATTGGTCCAACAAGTTTCATTCTTGTTGTTTTATAATCTTAAAGCACTAGTGAATATTGTCCCAACGGCTTTTTTCGAGGTTGAGAGAAAGAAATTCAACCTTCTTTCGCTGGCACTATCTAATCTAATGCCAGTTGCAAACCAATCGTCTACTGATTCGCTGCCAAATTTCTAAGCAAGGAAATTATGAGCAAGAAAAGACATTTCCAAAAAACATTTGATCTATATCGACCTAAGACTTTTGGTCATGCAATTTATCCTCCTAGACCAAAGAACAACCCTCTATATTCATGAAAATGAGGAAAGGATGGATGTACATAAAGAGAGAAATAATATGATTTTGCTACAGGGGGCCATAAATATGGGTCATAACCCTACATTACGTAAGTTGCATTGCATACATGAGTTGATCTTTGAATCAAAATCGCCCCATCTGGTTCAATAATACTAAATTCTATCCACATTTGATTCTAATAAGCCCAAAGGTTCGTCTTCAATATGACTCAACATGCAAACCCTTCTATATAAAATAAATGTGCTGATAGTCAAGCTATGATCTTTGCTGGCTTTAATGCGTACACAATAACAAGATTTTGGCAGGACAGAAACTGATAATAACAGTGACATTAGACGTTCTATCAATAAAAACAAATTTGTAATGTGCATTTTTTTTCATAGGGAACATTGGATTGTAAAAATAAAACACTAAAATAGTAAATTCAGGTCAAAATCAATCAAATTTCAATAAATAATATACCAAATGCATAAGCTGTGGCCGGATTATACTCGCTCCTCACAATCTTATCCCCGTCAGCATACCAAGCAACCTCGTCCCCACGCTGAAACTCCCGCTCACTACAACACCAAACATTCACCAAAATCAAACCAAACAGTCCCCAGATCTAACAAACCCTAGCCAAGATCCAACAAAACCCTAACCTCAGCGGCCGAAACCTAACGGTGACCGAGATGCTGTCCCCTCCTCCCCCCGCCGCCGCCGCCGCCGCAGCCGCCGCATCCGGAGGCTCGATGACGAGCTCCTCCGCCGGCAGAAACGGCACCGGAGCTCGGTTCCTCGCCGGATCGGATCGGCCGCGGTTCGGCGTCGAAGATCTCGGCATTGCCGATCCGTAGAAGTGCGACGAGACCGAGGACGGCGACGAGCGAGGGATCAGCCTCCCGTTGGCGAACGACGAGCTGGACGAAGACGAGGAGTACGACGGCGACGGAGGCTTGCGGTATCCGAACGGAGAGCTGCTCCTTCCCCTTGAGGACGACGACGACGAAGGGCGAGTCGCCATGGATCGAGCTCGAGATCTCGAGGGAAGAGATAGAAAGGGGGAGATCGAAGAGGGGTCAGAGATCACGTGGCCATTGATTTAAAGAGGAGATTGCTTTCTCCCTTTTATAAGCAAAATGTGAGTGGAGAAGGAGAGTGAGGGGAGAGAGAAACAAGAGGGGATTTTTGGGGGAGAGAAAATAGGAGGAGGGGGGAGTTTGCCCGGTTTGGACAGTGGCAGGATGAGAGTGAAAATACCTATGGAGGCTCCTCCATAGAAAATCCTATAGGGGCATAATTTGATTGTAGCTATTTTATTTTATTTTTTTTAACAAAAAAGTTTATTGTAGGTTGCATTAACGATTGCATAATTTGTATTGACATAGTATTATTACGATTGTAGTAGTAAGCACATAAATGAAAAAGGTAAACTTTCTAAATTGACCACAAAATAAATCGTCCATGAATGGCGCAGATCGCCTTGCTTGTATATGGGTGTTTTGGCTTCTGTCTTAATAGTAGTGATGCATCAATCTGGTTGTGGATATACGATATTGATGATTGTATTAATGAGGTGTTGGTGCAGTGTATTGACTGTAATGGTAATAATTATACTGATATTACATATTCGCCGTACTAATTTAAATTAGGACTTTTATTCTAAAATTAGTCCCTCAAATCATTGAACGTGCCTTGCTCTTAAGATTTTGAAATTAGTCTCTCCAATCAAAAGTGAAAGTGGCAAATAGAAGTTTTGATTTGAAACAACTTTTGATAATTGAGAGACGTGTTACCAGATTCCATGGTTTGTGGGACTAATTTCAAATTACTTTAAGAATTGAAGGGCCTGATAGTTGTTCAATGGTTCCAGAAAAATAACAAAGATTTAAGGGACTGAGCACAACTATACCTATATACTTGTCTACAGGGAGCTCCTTTTATGGGAAATTTCCCGTAGCGGATGGGGTGACGTGGTGAAGGTGGGGCCCAGAATGGGGCGGGTGGTTGCGTGGGGTTTAATAAAGTACTGGGTAGTTTGAACTTTGAATGGGAAAGAGGAAAGTTGAAAACGAAAATGAATGGGCGGGAATAACTACTGCTGAGGTTATTTAATTGAGCCGTTGATTATTGAGGGGAGTGAATGGGGACCAGGGAAATAGAGGAGTACGTATCTTAGTACGTATCCTATCAGAACCGTCCACGTATGAGCGGCCGTATATAGGCGTTTCTGAGCCTTTTCTTGTGAAAAATAGAAGGCTTGTTTGGTAATTGTACCCCCTTGTTTGTGGCTCAGAACCGCCCATCGCATGCGGATGGTTCTGATATGAAGCATGGTCGAGATAGAGCCATAAAGGAGCGATTCAGATCCTCCCCATCGTTTAAAAAAAAAATCTTTTGTGGATGGACCACTATATTATTATAACTATTGATAATTTAATGAATGATAATGTTTTTTTAATGCAAATTATAAATGAGTCAAATACATGGGAGTTTTATGTGTATTAAGATTTAGGATAAATTACAATCACACACTAAATAATCAATAATTGTGATAGAAATAGTAATCTCTTCTCTTTTTTTTTTTTTTTTTGGTGGAGATGATCCAAGATAAATAAATTGCGGAACGAAACAAGGTTTGTTTTGTTATGGCCGTTCAAAGTAATGCAAGTATGCAACGATAATTATAATACCGACCATTGCATTAGTTAACTGATCCACTAATGTTGACTAGTCTATTTAACTCGAAACTGCGGAATATATAACAACTCATAAATTCCTATTGAGTTCAAAACTAAGAGCCCCGTATTTTTTGTATTGTAGTTTAAAAATAGTATAATTATTATTATAGTCCAATTATCGATGCTCATAAACTACTAACCTGTACACTATAGTTTCTAGACTAGAATTTGAAGTACTACAAACAAAAGCATGATATCCTTCTTCTTGGATCACTATTAAAATTTATGGGTCATCAACGACTTCATATTTTTATTTACAATGGTATCAACTATGCTCATATAAAGAAAACTCAAAAGATCGTAGCATTTTACAAGAATGCTACAATAACATAAAAAAGTAAAATCTCTCGTGCACTCTCCCAATTAATTCAAAAGTGTTACCGTAGCAGCCTACAAGAATTCAAATTAAATTTTCGCTTTGATGTTGAATACTAGTAAAAGTAGTCTGAGAACTGCAATCTTGTAATAACCAGCAGCATCAAAAGCAACACGTTTAAAGTGATGTTACTAGACACCGTTGGATTGCCTACTTTAGGGATATTTTTATTTACTTTTGCTTGTATTTACCATTTAGGCTATTATCATAATTAAAGTAGGATACCACTAAAAATAGATAAAAATCTAAAATTATCAATGCTTTTACTTTTAATGCACCAATTAGGGTAGAACACCACTAGAATTAGGCACAACACCACTCAGACCAAAATCTAATTCTAACATGTGTTTGGCAACTTCACACCAATGCAGTTAAGACCTTAACCAATATGAGAGTTGTCCCAAAGATAATCTAGATAAGGACCTCTTTTTTGAACTAAAAATGACTAGTCTAATATTGTACAAATTCTTGCCAAATTCAATTTAAACTCTTATACAAATTAGTGTCATTATCCAAGTTAGGGTGAGTTGCCAAGCAAGGCCTAAGTAACAATTGTGGATCTAATGGTGAACAAGTTTCCTGGACATTGTGATAGAGGACAATATTAATAAGGGGCCAAATAATTTGGAAACTCCATGCAAAATATAATAAAAAAAGGAGAAATTTTTAAAAGAGACCTTTTTTGATAAATATTTAGCAAAAATGACCGTTTTGCTAAATATTTAGCAAAATTGATCTCTTTTTGGTCAGCTCACCAATGCTGGCCAAAAAGAGGTTGGTTTTGCAAAATACGGGTTTTAAAACACACGGGACTAATCCCGTGTGTTTAGGGCTTGTTAATCGCTCCCTAAACATCACACAAAAACCTACGGGACTAGTAGTCCCGTGGATATCAATAACATTGCACGTACAACTCTTCCCATTGGAATCCTCGAGCTCCATTCATCAACTAATAAAAATGGCAATTTCTTCAGCATCCAAACTCGTCAACACCTTTTTTCATCCAGACAGCTCAAGATGAGGGAGATTAGAGGACATCATCAAGCAACGCTGCTGATTAGGAAGTGATCTCGGGATCGAAGAGGTGTTGGGTCTGTTCCATCAGTTGCTTGAATTGAACCCCAAACCATCAATTTGGTCATTCAATGTCCTGCTCACTTCAATTCATAGAACAATCAAGAACGCCCACCTTCAGAATCCTGCTCTTATCATTTCTGATCTATACAATAAGATGATGCAGAGGGATCGGAGGAATCGTCGGCAGATGCAGAGGGATCGGAGAAGGACGACGACGACGAGGAGGAGGCGTGGAAAACACGGTAGCTCTCGTCGAAGCGAGCGGAGACGCAACAGAGGCGGGCCCAGTTGTCGGACTCGAGATTGGTGAAGAAGTTGAGGACGATGTCGTTGGAGAGCAAGGAGAAGGAGGCGGCAGCCATTGCCGTCTTCAAGGGTTTTCTAGGGTTTGGAGGTCGAAGGGGAATTTGGGGATTGAGAAGGGTTTCTGTGTGGAATTTGGGGATTGAGATCAGACAGTTGGAAAAGCTACGCAGAGAAATTTTCGTGTGGTGTTTAAGGGGGCGATTAGCAATTCCTTAACACACGGGACTGGTAGTCCCGTGTGTTTTAAAATCCATATTTTACAAAATTGACCTCTTTTTGGTTAGCTTTGATGAGCTGACCAAAAAGAGGTCGATTTTGCTAAATATTTAGCAAAACGGTCCTTTTTGCTAAATATTTATCAAATTTGGCTTTTCAAAAATTCTCCCAAAAAAATGATATAGCTCAGAATAAGAATATGACAAAGTGTTCCTATTCTATCGCACTGTAAGATTTATAACGCGTTCATTTATTTTTGTATTTGCACTGATTTCACACAGTTATTGAAGATTCCTATTCTGTCTCTTGTGGCCTCAAATTGTTGTCTTGATTTTGCATTTGCACCCTTCCTATTTTGTCTCTTGTGGCCACAATTGCACCCTCGTTGATTTGTGTTCATGTACGAGTTAGTTTGGAATGCTTTAATCACGGGGAAAAAAAACATACGTAGAAGAAACACGCTTCATCTTATGATAAAGTGATTGAGAAATGCATGTCATAAAACATGATGTTGAGGTTTTCCCCCCCTCTTTCTTTCTTCCCAACAAGACGATATAAACAATGCTTTTTCATGACTTCAAGACATAAGAATTAATTAAGAGAGCGGTCCCCTACCTAATCACTAAGCTAATGTCAATTCTCAACATATCAAATAGATATGAAAAAGATATATGATGCAGATATTTTATTTATATTTTTTTATGTGATTGATGTACTTGCGGTTTAATGAGGAAAGAAAGAAAAAAACGTAGGAAAAAAAATGCGGGTATATAAGTAGATTCGATAATCAGTGTGATTACCTATGTCTCTCAAAGTATAGTAAGGTCACGATTCCACTAACAATCAACGAAAATCACAGTCAATCTCTCAAACTCTAGTCTCACCTCCTTGTGGTTATTTTTATCTCTACAATTCAAACAAGAAAATTGCGATGCATATTAAAATTGGATTTATATGGAGCATGTAAATTATAAAAATAGTACACGTTCATTTCTGAGTCGCAATGCTGCATATTCTCAATGTAAAACATGTTCCGCAAACAAACATTGCAATCGAGTTGGAGTCAAGATGGACACGAGACCTGCACAAGTTCGGATTCGAGTCCCAACACAACACTATTAGCACCTAAGGGTGAAAAAAAATCTGTATCCGACGAAATATCCGCATCCATATCCGTTAGGATGTGAATACGGTTACTAAAAATCTATATCCGATAGAATATTGTTACGGATACAGATATGTAATGAAATATCCGGATCCATATCTAAAATATCCGAATATATATTGGTCATACAGCTGCAACAATCTTAGCTTTTAAATATAACAAACATATTAATGAACTCTCTTATATCATATAAACTATATTTTCTCAATAGGATTTAATTTTTTATATTCGTTTTGTATTCGCATATATATATATCTGTGAATTTTATTTATCGAGACATATCCGTACCCATACTGGCACCCCCATTTTGCTAGCAACGAGGGAGGCATTTACTGTAGTGTCCGCCACGTCGCTTTCTATTTCCTGTTACGGCACAGGGCTACATGGGGTGGCCACCCCCCACGTGCAATTATTCGCACCGGCTTCCCAAACTTTTACCACGTTCATCTCTCTGACACTGTAGCTTTTATTCTCACAGATCAATGGAGAGAATAAATCTGCAAAAAAAATTGAAAAGGTGGTTGGAGTAAATTTAATTGGTTTTATTTAGGCGCAGGTTTTCACATGGCGTCGGTTGCTCGCTTGCTTTCAAAGATTCACAATTTTGTTTTTTGAGAAATTGGCTAGATTTCCTTTTGTTATGCCAGCATCGATGGGGTTAGTTAGCCTCTCAAGGAAACAAAATTGGCTGCTTACCTTGTAAGCTAGTTATGAAATGGGCCTCACCGCTACATATAAAAAATTATAGGCTGAATTGCACTTAGATACCTTGTAGTTTACATGACTTTGCGCTTGCGTATCGCAAGGGTTTTTTTTAACATTTAAATCCCGTTGTTTTTAAAAGTTGCGGGCGGAAATTAACCAATTTTCATCGTATGCAAGAGATATGAGAAATTTTAGGGGCATATTCCACTGTTTAACAATGATATTTCGTAATCAGACTAGTAGAAGGTAATAATGTGTTACTTTTAAAAACAATGGGTTAGTTAAATGTCAGAAAAAACTTATAAGGTATATAAGTGCAAGTCAGGTGAAGTATAGGGTATTTAAGTGCTATTTAGCCAGAATTATAAGGTTATCATACATTGTTTTTCCCTCGCCAATCGACTTAGTAATTTTGTTGCATTTCCCACGTAGAAAGAGGAGAAAGATTGGAGATTAAAAAGTTAGTGGGTTACATAATTTGTTAAGTTTTATTCTATATGTTGAAGGTATTTTGGTTATATTTGAAAAAATATGGCAAACTATGGAGGGGTGTTTCAAGTACATACTCTAACAGTAAAATCGAGGGTAAAGTTAAAGGTTTAACTGTAAAGTGAAGGATAAATTGACAAGCATTAGGGCTTCAAATACAAATTTAAAAATGTTAAAGATTTTAAGAGTATATAGTCAAAACCAAAATAATAATAAAAACACAAAAACGTACATCCGAGATACGCGATCAGCAGAGATATGCCAAAGAACCGACCCTGCTAATGAGCCGATTATGTCGTCGATAACTAGCCTAGACTTTCTGGCCCATTATCACATTGGGCTTAGTTCACAGTTTGGGTTCGTTTGGAATTCACGGGGATGAGTTTTTTGGCTAAACAACCAAATTGACATTTAAAAAAGACCCATTTTAACACATTGGTATTTAAAATATCTCCGATAACGTTTTGATATTTAAAGTGGGTTTAAGTTAGCACATGGGTCCAATTTTTCGTCGGCGTTAACTTTTCCTGCGAAACAACTCACCTGACCATCACGTGACCCTTAATGACCGTTAGAAAACGCTGATGTGGCATGGATTAGTGACGTGGACTTGATTAACTAATTTTTGAAGGGAATAAAAGCGGAGATGAAACGATGAACTAGGGCACAACAAATTTGGGGAAAACTCGGATTGGGGTTTATTTGGCTGAGGGGAGATATGCGAAATTGCTTCGGGAGATCTCAAGGATGTCGTCTTCAAGCTCAAGCGCGCTGTCAAGGAGGAGCGTCGGTGGCAGGAATAGTGGAATGGCTGCAGGATTCAACAAACTGCACTTCATTCAACAGTGGAATGAAGAAGCAAAAATTGAGGGGGTAAAGAAGTGTAAGTGTGGGTTAGATTGCATCTATCTAACCTCCTTCACTTCAGAAAATCCAACTAGAAGGTTCTACAGATGCCAAAAGGTGAGTTTGAGTTCAATTTGATTCTTCTTTTTGGGTAATTTTTTAATTTTTTAAAATTTTGTTTGAACTAAATGTTCAGAATATTGGTTGTGGATTGTGGGAATGGTATGATCCGCCAATATGCAAAGTTGCTGCTAATTTAGTGCCTCTTCTAAGAGATAAAATTATGAAGTTGAATTGCCACATGAATGAACTAGATGGATTGTCTAAAGAGAGGAGCAATAATATGCATTCGTACATTCGTCAAAATTATCAGTTAAAGAATGAGATCAATAGCTGTGAAGAGGAAAACAACATGTTGAAGAAGAAGGTGATTATGTGCCAAAATAAAACTGCAGCTAGTTTGGAAGAGATTGACATATTGAAGTATGCTTTTGTTTTACAGAAAAGGTCTCTAAAATTGTACAAATGTGCTACTTTGATGTTAGTCCTGGTTATGTTTTTCTTGTTGTATTTGAGTGGGTAATGTAATGGTGTTTAATGTAATGTTTAATGTAGTGGTGTTGTATTTATGTTGTTCTTGTTTAAGTGAAATGCTTATTGCGCAAATGAATGATGTGCTTATTGACAATATTATATGCAAATTTGGCAACATTTTGTCTATATTTTTGTTGCAAAAATTCCCTGTCACAATTACATGCACAAACATGCATAAACCTAATAGTGGCTATAACATATGATCCATATAAACAACCAGAATTTGTCCAAACATGCATAAACCATCCATATCATATTACATAACAAACAAGTAGCCTTTCATAAACAACCAGAATTTATCCAAACATAGTACAAAGTATATATAACAAAGAACAATGGCATTAACACTGCCATATCAAAATACATGTCTAATTATAGAAATTACAAGCTTTAGTCCCATCCCATTTAGTGTATTCTTCATTGTTATTGAGTTGTAAATTGTGATTGTTGATTTTAGTCTACAATTTCAGATGCACTTTGACTTTCATTCATCACAATAGGTGATTGACTAACAGTTGGATCCATGAAGACCATCTCACCATGTTCTCCCTGCCAAATACCAAAGCTTTGAGGTACTCTTTGTTGATTGCTCCTCCCCCTTCCACCACCTTTACCTTTTCCTCTTCCTCTTCCTCTAATAGGTTCTGTTGACTGAGATTGAGCTTCACCTTTGCAAACCAAAAAAAAGGTAAATTAAACATATATCTTACAATAAAAATTGCACAAACCTAATGGATTCCCTACCATGATAAGGCAACATGCACAAACATGCACAAAATGCACAAACCTGAGTTTTCATTCCTTGTAGACCTATTTCTGATAAATAACTGGGTTTTAGGAATTGGATTAGTTGTTGTCAAATCATCTTCACTTAAGCCAACTCTAGTTTTGCTTCCTCTTAGCCTTCCTCTTTTTCTTTGTTGACTTGAATCAGTAGTGGCATTAGTCTGAGATGGCGTATTCTGAAACTTAGAATTTGACTTGAGTCAATAGTATTATTTTATAAACCAACTCAAGTACAATGCTTTAAACTAGTTAGTTACCTGTTGAGTGGAAGGTCTTTGATTCCTTGGTGGTGCAAGTGGACAATGTCTGATTGAATGGTCATTTGAATGGCAATGACTACACCTTTGAGGGATTCCCTACCTTGATGCTTTAGCAGTGTTGCGTGGGCCTTCAGATGGGTCTCTCCTCCTTGCTATCTTTGGTCTTCCCATCTTCTTTTTAACAATATTTGGAGGCAGTACCATGCCTTCCCCTTCTTTGTCCCAGTATTTGTAGCCTTTTGTTAGGCCCAACAAATATTCATAGGTAAGTAAGTAGCATTCACCCTTATAACAATCTGATACATATTCCTCTGGTTTCCTCCTAAGGAATAAAATTGTACTTACAGCATGTGTGCAAGGGATTCCTGTCAACTCCCATACCCTACAAGAACATGTCCTCTTACCTATGTCAAGTTTATGGCTTACATGTCTATGTATCAGTTCAAAACCATCCTCATTTGTTGAGCCATTCCAACGTACTTCACAGTTAATTTGTTCATTATAAGCCTCTTTCAGTTTTTTATGCACTCTAGGGGATATTCCACCAACAAATTTATGTAATAGCATCTTTTTTTATTGCATCCTCTCCATCAAAGATTGCCTAATATCCTCTAACATAAGATTGCCTAATATCCTCTAACATAGATGCTATAGGCTTAAATCTTGCAAGTAAAATAAAGGAGTTGAAAGTTTCAGACATGTTGTTATCTAGGGAGTCACATTGGCTATGGGTCTTGAAATGAGACTTATAAAATGTATGAGGGTCCCTATCCATGAAATCATTATATGCCTTCTGTGAAAGACCCCTCAGTTTGGCAGCTTCATATGCAAACTCTCCCATTGTAGCTGCTTTTGTACATTTCCAAAATTGTCCTTGCAAAATCCTACCAGTGTGAGCCTTTCTCCAGTTAGAATATATGTGCCTTGCACATTGTCTATGCGCCACTTATGACCACATTTCACGAATGGCAGGTACAAAGCCCTATCAAACAACCACATATATAAACTGTCAATTTGAATAATCTAGCAACAATTTAAGATGAAATGTAAATTATATCATACCTTTTGTTGATCTAACATCACAGTCCATCCTTGACCATCCCCCATTTCCAAATCTGCATTCAAACAGCTAAGAAACCATTACCAAGAGTTCTTATTTTCTCCGTCTACTATAGCCCATGCAATTGGATACATGTGGTTGTTTCCATCTTGTTCGCGGGGAAAGTTGGTTTGTTATTCATTGTTACTGAATTCGTTTACAGCTTCGTTGGCCTACAACAAAATTCAAAAGAAATGCCTTTTATTTTAAGGCGTACAATGAAAACAAAAATTATAACTTTTTCCTGAACAAACGATCGGATCTCTATTATACGGGATCCTCGCTTGCGTGGGTTCTTCGCCTGTGTCGGGGACTTTTTATTCGTCCGTGGACCACCGTGCAATTTTCGATCCTGGTGTAAACCCGGGTTCTGGAACTACAGACGTAGAGGGGCTCGTTTAAGGAAGCAAAGCGCCTGAGGGGATCACACTCACGAAGGAGAGGATCGCCTGCGGGGATCGCACTCACGAAGGAGAGGATCGCCGGAGCGGGTGAGATCTACTAGGAGAAATCCTGGCGCTATCCACGAGATTAAGACGAAGCTTAATCTAGAGGGTATCTGTAGTTCGACCCGAATTCAGTTACCTTCCGCTTGTAGATCAGACGTCGACTGAACTTGTGCTCGCCGATGCTCGGAACGGTGCGTCGACGGCTCGTAGATCTCGCGAGAATCCAAACTCCTGAAAATCGGCTTTGTAAATCCCCCGAAATCAGCAAGAATTCCGCCTAAAGTCCGAGCAAATCCCCAAAATCCGACCCCGAACCAAGAAGACCCCCCCTATTTATACAAGTCGGGGGGGGTTTGTGCCGGCCACGAAGGTGGCTCGGCCACTTGGTCGAGGTGCCTCGGCTAAGTTGGCCGAGGTGGAGGCAAACACGAGGTTCGCTAAAATATGAGTTTCGCCAGAAGGCGAGGTTCGCCAAAATGAGCCGAGGTTCGCCAAATTGAGCCGAGGTTCGCCAAAATGAGCCGAGGTTCGCCAAAATGAGCCGAGGTTCGCCAAAATGAACCGAGGTTCGCCAAAATGAGCCGAGGTTCGCCAAAATGAGCCGAGGTTCGCCAAAATGAGCCGAGGTTCGCCAAAATGAACCGAGGTTCGCCAAAATGAGCCGAGGTTCGCCAAAATGAGCCGAGGTTCGCCAAAATGAGCCGAGGTTCGCCAAAATGAACCGAGGTTCGCCAAAATGAGCCGAGGTTCGCCAAAATGAGCCGAGGTTCGCCAAAATGAGCCGAGGTTCGCCAAAATGAACCGAGGTTCGCCAAAATGAGCCGAGGTTCGCCAAAATGAGCCGAGGTTCGCCAAAATGAGCCGAGGTTCGCCAAAATGAGCCGAGGTTCGCCAAAATGAGCCGAGGTTCGCCAAAATGAGCCGAGGTTCGCCAAAATGAGCCGAGGTTCGCCAAAATGAGCCGAGGTTCGCCAAAATGAGCCGAGGTTCGCCAAAATGAGCCGAGGTTCGCCAAAATGAGCCGAGGTTCGCCAAAATGAACCGAGGTTCGCCAAAATGAACCGAGGTTCGCCAAAATGAACCGAGGTTCGCCAAAATGAGCCGAGGTTCGCCAAAATGAGCCGAGGTTCGCCAAAATGAGCCGAGGTTCGCCAAAATGAGCCGAGGTTCGCCAAAATGAGCCGAGGTTCGCCAAAATGAACCGAGGTTCGCCAAAATGAACCGAGGTTCGCCAAAATGAGCCGAGGTTCGCCAAAATGAGCCGAGGTTCGCCAAAATGAGCCGAGGTTCGCCAAAATGAACCGAGGTTCGCCAAAATGAGCCGAGGTTCGCCAAAATGAGCCGAGGTTCGCCAAAATGAACCGAGGTTCGCCAAAATGAACCGAGGTTCGCCAAAATGAGCCGAGGTTCGCCAAAATGAGCCGAGGTTCGCCAAAATGAGCCGAGGTTCGCCAAAATGAGCCGAGGTTCGCCAAAATGAGCCGAGGTTCGCCAAAATGAGCCGAGGTTCGCCAAAATGAGCCGAGGTTCGCCAAAATGAGCCGAGGTTCGCCAAAATGAGCCGAGGTTCGCCAAAATGAGCCGAGGTTCGCCAAAATGAGCCGAGGTTCGCCAAAATGAGCCGAGGTTCGCCAAAATGAGCCGAGGTTCGCCAAAATGAACCGAGGTTCGCCAAAATGAACCGAGGTTCGCCAAAATGAACCGAGGTTCGCCAAAATGAACCGAGGTTCGCCAAAATGAGCCGAGGTTCGCCAAACCGCGAGGTTCGCCAAAATGAGCCGAGGTTCGCCAAAATGAGCCGAGGTTCGCCAAAATGAGCCGAGGTTCGCCAAAATGAGCCGAGGTTCGCCAAAATGAGCCGAGGTTCGCCAAAATGAGCCGAGGTTCGCCAAAATGAGCCGAGGTTCGCCAAAATGAGCCGAGGTTCGCCAAAATGAGCCGAGGTTCGCCAAAATGAGCCGAGGTTCGCCAAAATGAGCCGAGGTTCGCCAAATGCGAGACCCGAATACTTGAAACGATCTCTTGAAGGGTCTAAATCAATGCTGGTGGGGCCCACTTGACTTTATCAGCGAGAAACGTTGAACCGTTAATGGCGGTTACCGAAGATACGCCACTAGGCGTAATTCTAGGGCATTTAATCATGCCTAAAAGCGGGGAAACCGTTACGGTGAAGGGGCGATATTGCCTCGCTTGTCGGTGTTCATATACCGCCGCTAGCGAGGTGTTCTTACACGCCTCAGCATAGCGGCAGCCGCGACCGCCGCCAGCAGGAGGCAGCTTGGCTGAGGGCAAATAGCCGCCGCTAATCGCAATTTCAGCACTTATGACACTTGTGTTTCTGAAGAGGGCACGTTTCCCAAAGACTATAAATACCCTCCTACGTCCACTTGGGCAAGAGGTCGGCTATCAGAAAGGGGCAATCAGAGATCCAAGGCTTCCGGAGTTCAAGGACACGATCCACACGGAGATTCCTCGAGTTTAAGCCTTGACTTATTCTTGAGAAGAGTAGATATCTTACCTTGCTAAGATATGTAGGCTGTAAAAAAATTACTGAAGATAGCCAATATCCGCGAAACACTATCAATGAAGGTTGCAAGCTGACGACTTTCACGACAACAAAGAAGAATCGGTTAATGTCTCCGAATCAAGGATTACAAGTTGACAACCCTTGTGAAAAGAGATCACAAGTATTGATCTCTTCAAGGCAAAGCGGGCTCACCCCGCGTTTCAATTCAAAACGGGACTAATCCCGTTTCAATTCAAAACGCGGAGCACATGGCCCGCGTTGTAGCAAAACGCGGAGCACATGGCCCGCGTTTCAATTCAAAACGCGGAGCACATGGCCCGCGTTTCAATTCAAAACGCGGAGCACATGGCCCGCGTTTCAATTCAAAACGCGGAGCACATGGCCCGCGTTCAAAGCTCAAAGCGAGCTTCCAACCCGTCCTAGTTAAAATGTAGGCGGAGGTCTATCCCCGCTCCTCGCACTAAATGCGCACGCCGAGGCTTGCTCTAGAACGCGAACTTCGCGCTTTGACTCATTCAAACATGAGTTGAGCGGTTCCTCAACCGTTTGAGTAATTTAAGGGGTGGTTACACCCACTAAACTCCATTATGGAGCATTTTAAGGGGGTGGTTACACCCCTTTAACCCCTATAAATGGGGGGTTTTCACAGCCAAATGGGAAGGTTGAAAGGTTTTTGGCCGGAGAACTAACAAAGGGGAGAGAACCAGTTTCCTCTGTGCAGCTGTGATCGGCGTGACGATCGGACCTTCATCCGTGGTCTGATCGGAGTGAAACTTGGAGGGCAGCCTCAACACTCATCGTTCCTAATTCTGAACGGTGGAGATTGATTTCTACCGGTTGGATTTGGAGATATTGAGGTTTTACCGAAGTCAATTGTGCAGAGAACGGTTTCTTCTGTGCAGCTGTGATCGGCGTGACGATCGGACCTTTCTCCGTGGTCTGATCGGAGTGAAACTTGGAGGGCAGCCTCAACACTCATCGTTCTTAATTCTGAACGGTGGAGATTGATTTATACTGGTTAGATTTGGAGATATTGAGGTTTTACCGAAGATCTCCTTTGCTGGCATCAACTCTCCTAGAGTTCAACTCGATCTGATTTTCAAACTTGCACGGCAAGTTCTTCTCCGCCATTCTTGGCTAAAGGATTACTAATCCTTTTCTAAAATCAACTCTATCAAAGAGTTCTTAACTCATCGAGTTCTAAACTTGCTCCGTGAGTTATTTTTCAACCTCGTCCACGAGTCAAGGCGGTCGGATCGTCAACGGGATACAAGATTCAAGCTCCCACCGCTACCGTGAAGAACCCAGATTAAATAAAGGGAAGGTTCTCCGTTGATCCTTCTCTCTTTTGTAAATCGGGCAACCGATCGAGGAATTTGTAATTTCTTTTTATCTAAGTCAGTTAGAGAGAGAGATTGCATTCGAGAGATTGTATTCATTATTCTTCAAATAAAATAGATCAATTTTTTAATTTTTCCTCGCGAACAAAAGATGGCGACTCCGCTGGGGACAACTTCTTTCACCGATGAAGAGGTGGTGGCGCAATCCGACGTCAAGCTCATTGGGATGACTGTTAAAACTCTGACCGTAGAGTTCGATCAAGCCAAGTACGAGGAGGCGCTCTCCTCTGGATCCCTTAGCCCCAAGGCTATGCGATAGATCCACAAAGACTCTAAGAAGACCAAAGTTCCTTCGGTTGCCGTGGCTAACCTGATCAGTAAAGAGGGTGATGTCACTGCAAAAGCCTCAAATCAGGAGAAAAGAAGCTACCGCCGAGGAACACGTTCGAGATGGCCAATCGACCAACCAACGCGAACTTCCGTTTGTGAGCCAAAACGCGATCCCGAGCCAGGCTTTTTACTAACGCAAGCCTCGCTATGTGCTGGAACACGAGCCTCGCAAAAGCCGCTGAACGCAACTCAATGGCCGCGTTTAAACGCTGGTGCCAATCAGAGTCGAAAAGTTTTGTTTGATTGACTTTGAAAAGAATTACAATCACACCCTCTCGATTCTGAGAGGAAGAGAAGATTAATTCGACTTCTCTTTATATGGGTTCTTGGTGGCGAAAGAAGGCTTCACTCAATGCTCGCGTAGAGATCCGCTTTACGTTGGCGATCGAGCGGCGTAGTTGATGATTGATGAAGAACTTCGATCTTTCTGGCGCAAGTGCTAGATTTTCTCAACCGTCCAAAGTCCTCACCAATGGCTACTCACCGCCATTTATAGGACTTTTAGCATGTAGCGGCATCTTTGGAATTGTGGGAGCGATGGGCTAAGCGGTATGGGCGTGGGTATAACCGATGTCCACTACTTAGCCGTGATTGTTGTGGCTTCGTGGCCTTTGGGTCGCTCGGTGACCCGATAGATGGCGAGCTTAGCTCTTCCTTGGTGGTGAACTTTGATCGAATGGCCGAAGTTAAGCTACTTGAGCAAGCCGGTTGGGTAACGAGCCATTGCGTGGGCAAACCTCGGTGGATGTGTTTATACACTTTGGTTGGATGGCGAGCCGCTATAAGCGAACCTCGGTTGAATGGCGAGGTTCCTTTGCTATAAGCGAACCTCGGTTGAATGGCGAGGTTCCTTTGCTATAAGCGAACCTCGGTTGAATGGCGAGGTTCGCTGCTGTGGCGAACCTCGGTTGAATGGCGAGGTTCACCGCTATAAGCGAACCTCGGTTGAATGGCGAGGTTCACTGCTGTAGCGAACCTCGGTTAAATGGCGAGGTTCGCTGCGTAAGCGAACCTCGGTTGAATGGCGAGGTTCGCTGCTATAGCGAACCTCGGTTGAATGGCGAGGTTCACCGCTTTAGGCGAACCTCGTCACGAAGGAGAGCTTCACTACTTGGGTGAACCCGGTTGAATAAAGAGCTTTCTTTGCTTGGCGAACCTCGTCACGAAGGGAGAGCTTAGCCGAACTTTGATGTTGAGGGGCGAGCCTCGCCAAACTTTGATCTTGTAGCGAGCCTCGTCAAACTTAAGTGTTGTGGGCGAGCCTCGTTTAATCAGCTGTTGAGCTTCGTTTCGTCGCGAGCCTCGTGTTAAAAATGAACTCCGCTCCACGTCGCGAACCTCGTATTGAGGTTGAGCCTGTGCTGACCGAGTCGTTTTGAAGTTTGTATGGTCGGCCTGCGCCCATCGTGCCTTTCTTCTGCTTTAACAACTAGGGTGCTGACCCTCGTCGGAGGATTTTTATTTGTCTACAAGACCCCTTCAAAGTTTTCGGACTTCGAATCGGGTTGTGTGGGAGTGCGGAATACTTTGAATTTTTTCTAACGGTTATTGGCGAACCGCGCCAACCTCGCCGGAGTTGGATATGAGGGCAAGGCCATGAACCTCGCACTCACCCAGACCCTTGGCGTTTCGTTTCGATTTCTCTTTAAATCCGCATCCGCGTGGCAAATTAGGGATTAGACCCCTTCGGCGACTTGTCACATCCCGGATCTCGTCCGCGAATCTACGCGCCGATGATCCGTGAAGATGCGGGCATTATATCGGCGTTGTTGTGGTAAAAGTCGGGATGATTGTCATTGATTTGAATTTGTTTCTGACTTCTTTTGCCTACAAATTCAAAAGAAATTGCCTTTTATTTTAAGGCGCATAATGAAAATCAAAAAGATTGCGACTTCTTCCTAAACAAACACGAGGATCTCTGTTATGTCGAGGTCACCATTGCGTGGGTTCTTTGCACGTGTAGGGACTTTTGTGTCCGTGGACCACCGCGCAATCGATCGGTAGGCCGGGTTGGAACTACAGATGTAAAGGGCTCGTTTCACGAAGAAGAAGCGAAGCGCTGAAGGGATCACACTCACGAAGGAGAGAGGCCGGGGCGGGTGAGATCTACTAGGAGAAATCCTGGCTATCCACGAGATTAAGGCGAAGCTTAATCTAGAGGGTATCTGTAGTTCGACCGAATTCGGTTACCTTTGCTTATAGATCGGCGTCATTGGACTTGAGCTCGCCGGTGCCGGAACCGTGCGCGATTACTCGTAGATCTCTAAGAGAATTCTTGAAGTCGAGCTCTTCCAAATCACCAAAATCCAAGCCTCAGGAAGCCTTGAAATCCCCCAAGTCCAAGACCTTCAAAATCAGAAGTCCAACCCCTCGAGAAGACCCCCTCCCTATTTATACAAAATGCGGGAAGGGTGGCTCGGCCATGGCAGAGCCACCTCGGCTTGGCGAGCCACCGACCCACTTGGCCGAGGGTACCTCGACCCTTGGCGAGGTACCCGACAGTTGGCGAGGAGCTTCGACAAAGTAGCGGCCTCCGACCACTTGGCAGAGCACCTCGCTAGTTGGTAGAGCCTCCTCGACCATTTGGTAGAGCACCTCGACAAGTTGGCGGGGTGGCTCGGCAAAGTGGGCCCGGCCACATAACCACTTGGCGAGGTGTGTGCGCCACCGCCTCGATTCTTCGCCCGTTCGCGTCGTTCTGGCGTCGTTACGTCTCTCGGGCTCGGGTTCCGTGCGTATTTGATTAGGAACTAATCTTTGGTTCGTTCGGTTCAGCGATCGAAATCCGATCATCCGCTCGAGTCCGGCTTAATTAGTGCTTGTGGCGGCTGCGAGTTTGCCCGTTGGGTTCGCGTCTCAACCGTTTGATGTTCGTATCATTCGATGGGTGCGTCATTAGCCCGTCGTCCGCGAGAGTTGGTTCGGGGGACCTTGTAAGCATTTTTCAGCCTCTGATACCTCCAAAGCGTCTCGGTCTCGATTCTTAATGATGCAGGATGCTTTGGACATGATGGTTCGACGCCGATTGAGGGTCCCAAAAGATAGCTTCAAATCTTCGATTCTTCGGATCATCCGTTCTTTGTAGGATTCTGATAAGATCGCGGTCTTTGCATTTATTGTCGACCGCTTGTTATCTTGACTTCGAAGGCTGGTGGGTGAGTTTTGTTTGTAACTTAGCCGGTTGGTGGTTGTTTGACTAACCATGGATTTTGGACTTCTCCGTATGTCGGCGAACTCCTTGTTGGCAGCGTTGGTATGTCGAATACATGGAATTTCATAACCATCACTTTCGGCTAATTCCTCCATCATGGCGTGTCTTTGTTGGTTTAACTACAGTGGAGGATATGATTATCCGATGTCAACATGACTTTCACTCCTCATCGATTATCCTTCTCTTGGAGATTATGGTGGGAGGAAATTAAGAAGCTACGAGTTATCCTTAAGAATATGGATTTATTCTCGGAACTCCTCGTTGAAATTTTGGAAATAGTTTATACTCGTAATCCTAGTTGAGTAGGATTAGGCGACGCGTTGATCGGCGTCGATGCAATCCATACGATCGAGTTATCCTAAGAATATTTTTGTGAAAATATTCTTCCTGAACTTCGATAAATTAGGAAGCAGTTTATACTCGTAATCCTAGTTGGAGTAGGATTAGGCGACGCGTTGATCGGCGTCGATGCAATCCATACGATCGAGTTATCCTAAGAATATTTTTGTGAAAATATTCTTCCTGAACTTCGATAAATTAGGAAGCAGTTTATACTCGTAATCCTAGTTGGAGTAGGATTAGGCGACGCGTTGATCGTCGATGCAATCCATACGATCGAGTTATCCCTAAGAATATTTTTGTGAAAATATTCTTCCTGAACTTCGATAAATTAGGAAGCAGTTTATACTCGTAATCCTAGTTGGAGTAGGATTAGGCGACGCGTTGATCGTCGATGCAATCCATACGATCGAGTTATCCCTAAGAATATTTTTGTGAAAATATTCTTCCTGAACTTCGATAAATTAGGAAACGGTTTATACTCGTAATCCTAGTTGGAGTAGGATTAGGCGACGCGTTGATCGTCGATGCAATCATGAGGTGTTATCTGCCGAATAAATCTTGAAATTTTTCCAAATATAGCGAGGAGTAAGGGTCAATCAGAACTGATTTGGCATTATTTTGGCATCCAATTAGGGTTCTAATTAGGACTCCTAATTAGGGGCTGATTAGAGTCCTAATTGGAATTGATTTGGACCCCAATTAGAATTCCTATTTCTTGCCAAATAAGAGTCCTTGTTCAAAGAGGATTTGGTCCATATGGGGTTGTTATAAATACCCATAAATCCTCCTCTTTTCCCTTGACCTAGGCGGCCCCTTTCTTGTGCTTCGTCTTGTTTTCGTCGTCGTCTCCTCCGATCAACGAATGCAGCATGAGGATTTTGTTAATTCTCTTTCTTCTTTTCTTCTCTTTTTGTGCGGTGTGGCGGACGGAGCGAGTGCGATCAGTAAGGACGTGGCGTCCGTGGCCGGTAGCGGTGGCTTGCGTATGGCCAGCGGTAGCGGCTTGGCTAATGGCTTCATGATCATTTGGGCGCACAGCTGACGCATGTGGCCAGCTATTTCTTCGCGCCGGCTTGCTGCGCCGTAGGCAGCTAGCTGATCGCGCCAGGCGCCAGCGTCCATTGGCGGCTAGTCGCCTTGCGCCAGCGCTTTATGCGAAGCGTCGATCGTTGGTGCTGCGTCAGTTGGTCTTGAGTGAGCTAGGGCACCGTTGGTTTTCCTGATGCGTGGCGTGGGCCGACTGACTCTAACGGGCTTCCGTTGCTGAATTCTTGATTTTTCAAGCGCATATCGACCTTATTTGTCTTCTTTTGCGGTTTCCATGATGGCGTGGGGAGATCCGCAGCGTTTGAGTCGATCAACTTCGCCGCGGCGTGAATCTGCGCCTCCTTCTTTGGTGGTCGCGCCGGCGTCGTCATCATATCCTCACACATATATCGCGTTGTATCCCGCTTCCTCCTTTGTGGCGATTGGGAAGAGCGAAATCCTCCTTTGTGGGGATCGGCGGATGGTGTGCGTTAGTTACCCCGCCGTTCTCCTTTGTGGCGATTGGGAAGAAGAGAGATTCTCCTTCATGAGGATTGAGGCTTCAAAATCACCGTCGATGTTTTTAGCAGGGCGATTTCACACGTACTCTGCATACGTAGAGCGGAATATATTGCCGCTTGGATCATGCGGTTATATTTATCGTTCTCGGGTGTTTATCTGGATGAAATCGTCATACCGATTATAAGGTATGACTCAATCTATGTAAGATGAATTCAAGCGCCATTTATTAGCGAGTATTTTACGATTTGATTGATTATTCCTCGGGAGCTTTTCCGACCTCAGCGTCGATGGGCGTCATAGTGACTATTATTCCATGTGTGATGATCCGCGATTTCTATCTGCCTCGATTTGTGCAGGACATCGGAGCGATCGGTGTGTTTGAGGAGTTCCGTTCTCGTGATTGGTCACCCGTCGCCCGTAGGGGCCGACTCTCTTGAACCTTGCGAAGGCAGTTATCTATTGACTTAGTTAAGGATCGGATCTGACTCTTATCGAGAGTGAGAGGTGGTTGAACAAAGGCGGCGGAGGCCCTTTGTATATTCCGGATACCTCGTCGGCTCGTTGACCGACCTTAGACACCATCTTTGTGACCGTGGTATGTCATGGCGTTTGTAGAGCATGATCATATTCATTGTGGGTTTATTACCCGGCGGCGGTTCGAGGTTGAGCGGGAATCAGCGTCATCGGCCTTCACCACAGGGTTGTAGGGCTGGACACACCGCCGTGATGGCTTTTTTCGTTCACGCACCGACTTTGAAGAATCGCCTTGCTAAATTGGGGCGAGATCGTCGTCCAGTCATAGATTCTTGTTTGGTACCTCGTCAAGTAAGCAGCGTGGGGAATTAAGCGGCCTTACGTCCTCGGTAGATGGGATGGAGAACCCGTGCTTGCGGTGCGTATTGCCGATTCGTGCCACTATGTATGGCCTTCCAATCAGTGTCAACCATTTCTTTACCTTATTGAGCTTTATAATCCGGACTTCGAATCGTTTTCACCAAACATGGCGAGTTGGGGTTGGCTTTGCATGAGATGTACCGTATTTCAGGTCTACCCATGGGAAGATGCTATATCGAGTACTTTCCCTCAATCGGGGCCAGGCGGTGAAGCATACGCCCGTCGTTATAAGACTTTATGGGATCTCACTTGTCATTACCATATAGCTCACGGCCCAATCGAACTACTAGCTAAATCGCGGTGAGTCGGCGATTCATGATTACTTGTTCCGGCATTTGGAGGACAAATCGGCGAGGAAATATGTGAACTATCACGCTCACGCCGAAGGTTAATGGCGATCAAGAAGTAGAACCTTTCGTATACACTTTCTACGCCCGAAGGCTTTCCTTAGGGGACCAAGTTTGCGACCTTTACGTGGCATCGCGGTGAAGCCTATCGGTAGGCAACTCTTCTAGCGAGGCTATCTTGCAATCTGGCTCAAGAAGTGTGTGGTTCCATATCAATCATTGATGCTTTACCTTTGGAGGTCCTTTATCCTGCCAGTTCAACTTCGCCCACAAGAAGGAACTCTCTCTCCTTCGGTGATGGTGGCGGTATTCAGTGGATTGGGCATATAGTTGTTGCCGAGGAGAAAGGGCGAGCCATCATCAGCATCCCTTCCGTCAGTAGAGCTCCCATATACCTATTTGATGACACGGTTGGTCCTTCATCGTCCGACATGATGTAATACCGGGTTCCACCGGTCGTCTACTCCTTTCTTACGGTTGGTAGAGAGTTGCGGATGGAAGAGCGTGGTTTTCGCGAGATCAAGCAGCGGTCTGATTCACAAGGGTGGATCTTTTCGGATGTTTTCCTCGATTCTAGTCAATATGGTGAGTCCTTGGTGCGTGAGGAGTGCAGAAGACACGGCGGACTTCACTTAACATTGGCTATTTCAATTGGCTAGTGAATATCGGGCGAGGTATCTCACCTTAGAGTAAATGAGAATGCTTCCTTGAGCCTTATTTTCCTGTCGTTTTGCTGCTGATTCGGTTACGACCAGCTTTATGTTAGGAACCCGAACGACGGCTCAACTTCGAGGTGGACTTGTGGATGGCCCGAGCATGGTTATGGGCGTCATGGGGTGTACCGGTGCTAGGTTGATCTCTCAGAGCTGGACCGGTCGGTGGGTGACATTCCTCTATTGTAGTTGGCTATTAGTAGCTAATGGGTCAGTCCCTGTGAGGCCATCTCGAGATCTGGTGGCCCGGCCGTTGCGGCCATTTCGAGACACTCCAATCTGGGGTCAGAAGTTGAGGCCGGCAATCCTCATCCGATTGGTGAGGGAATTCCACGACTCACAGTCTTGGGGACTTTAGAAGAGGACCAAGCGTCTTCTTGAACCTCGGTACTCTCTCTTTTCCCCTTCGTTTTCTTATCCTCTCTATTGGATTTCTCATTCAACGAATTTTCGGGAAAAGCTGTTGAAGAAGAATTTCAAACCTCTCAAGGGTTAAAAAAGGTTAGCCCATAAGAATCGGCGTGAATCCTCGGTCCACCAATATAGACTTGACCGGTGTAATCAATCCAGTGTGAAATAATCACCGTGACAAAATTTGAAATTTTGACTTTTGAAGATTTCATGAGGAGGGAGGAGTTATAGGAATTTTGATTTTGATCACCACAATGCAATCCAATTACTCATAAACGAGCCAGTTTTACTCAACAAATGTATGGAGCTATGGCGGAAGAGGCCGATGTAGGACCTGATCCGGCGGACCGAGTACATCTAACATCGATAATTCCTCTTAAGGTGGCAAATCACGAGAATGGAATGACTCGGTTGTACCCCCACTAAGCGCCTCTTTGTTTTGTTCTTTTAGAGATGCTTGGGAGACAAATGCACAAACCGAGACTAGGCGACTAATCACGCCGTAGGAGGTAAGTAATTCTACCTATTGTTAGGTCTTAATTGCATTCACTTTCCTAATGCCCTTTTTTTTAGACTTCTCAATGGAAGATCTAAGTGGCGGTGGTTTATCACGGTGAGTACCTCCATGGATGACTTGTTACAGCTTGGTCACAAGATGGAGATACCCTTGGTGAGGATTTACCCGAAGCTACTATCCACGAAGAAGGTATGAACTTTCCCCTCGATTGATTATAGGACCAGCGTTTGGCCAATACTACTATAATTAAAAGTGAGACATTCCATTAGATGCGTGGTAGACACCCCTCTTTCGTCGCTTTCGAGAATCGGCTACCCGGCGTGACCGTTGAGATAGATGAGGCACTGCGAGGGCTCAGTGCGGTTGGCTGACATCCAGCGATAGATCACGCCTCTGGTAGACTAGCTAGCCTCACGAGCTACCCAGAAGGAGGGTGAGGGGTCTTTTGCCAATAAATTTTAAGCCCATTTCTTCTTTGAAGAAAATTCTAAAGTCCTCTTTTCTTACGTCTTGGAGCCTACATCTCGACTCCATGACACGGCGAGGCGTTGATGGTGGATGAAGATCCATCCCATCTTATTATCTGTTTGAAATCGCTCATTCTTTTCTTTGGTGAACCTTGTGATGAAAAGGTCCTTCATGGTGAGCTTTCTCTTCATCGATTCGGATACTTGACCCGGATGGCTTTGTCACGGGATATGGAATTACCAGATTTCGAGGCCATTGTTGATGATCTACGCCCATCTGGAGGGACTCGAAGGCTACAAGGCTGCGGGCGTGGAGCTTCCTCATATGTAGCTGCTCATCACGGGCTCAGCGTTTAGAGGCATGGTAGCGATGCTCGTGTTTTCTTGGGCTCGAAGTCGGATCTCGAGAGACGCGCCGATCAGCTTGGGTACATTTATTCTTTGAACATATTCTTCCTGAGCCATATCGGTTGATGTCGTGGCGAGTCGGAGAGGATAATCTTTCGGGGAGAGCTCCATCTTGAGGAAGATAGGATGGCGAGTTTGGGTGGCGAAGGCTAACAAGGAAGAAGACCTCACCGTTCGTCTAGGAACTTCGATCTGTCGAAGCGGCCTTTGAGCTGAAGGCAACCATGAAGAACCTGCTAGATGAGGAGTCCTTGAGCCGAGGAGTTGCGGGAAGAACTTCGACCGGGCTTACAATGGTGAAGTGTCTACCGGCTTGAACAACAAATCCTTTGTCATAGACTTGATATTTAAGCGGTTGTAGCTCCTTTTATATTTGCTTCAAATGAATAAGATCCATTCCTTTCATTGTTTATTATGATTCTTTTACTTCCTCGAAATAATTAACCATAATACTTTTAGGATTTTGGCAAACCCTCGACCATCAGCGGGTTTGATTAGCCTACCAACCACCATTTGAGTTGGGCTAGCATGTAGATTATCTAAATCCGTTCCGCCGCGTGGCGTTATGCTAAAGAATGAAACTCTTCTAGACTTGTTGCTATGATATCGAATACATGGAAGCATTACTCTTTTCACGGGCAAAGAGACCACCCGACAGCGCGTGTTACCGTAGACTACGTCCTCTCCTTAAGCGGGGCCGAAATACAGTCGAACTTCACGGTGTCTTCTTCAATGGAGAAAGACTAAACCGGCAGCGTGTGGCGTTGGCTTTATCCTGCAAGCCCGGGATAAAATACCCCGATCGAACTCTGGTGTCTTCTTCAATCGGAGAAAGACTAAGCGGTAGCAGCGTGTGAAGCGTTGACTTTAGGGTTATTGGCCCGCCCCGGCCTTCAGCGGGTTTGATGAGCCTTTACCAACTACCGTTTGAGTTGGGCTAGCATGTAGATTATCTAAATCCGTTCTACACACAGCGTTGTGCTAAAAGAATGAAACTCTCTTAGACTTAATGCTCACGATGTTGAATCGTGGAAGCTTCGTCTTTGTCCGCGGGGAATAGACTACCGGCAATACGTGGTGGCGTTGGCTTTATCCGTTCTTAGGCTTGGGATAAAATGCCCAGAGTCGAACTCACGGTGTCTTCTTCAATCGGAGGAAGACTAAGCCGTGTGTGGCGTTGGCTTTATCCTTCTTAGGCCGGGGATAAAATGCCGAGTCCGAACACGGTGTCTTCTTCAATCGGAGAAAGACTAAACCGCAGCGTGTGGCGTTGGCTTTATCCCATCCTTAGGCTTGGGATAAAATGCCCCAAGATGAACCTTGGCGTCCTCTTTTGGCCAGGAGAGAATGGTGAGGAGGATGAAAGATTTGATTGAGGTGGGAAAGGGAAGAATGTGTTCTATTTCGGGATAAGGCTAACAAGAGATTCCTTCTGTAGGAATGGAGAAGACTCAGTGACCTTGATCCGGACTACGTCGAAAATCTCGGCCCTTCCGATCCGGCGGCTACCTAAGATAAGAGGGAACTAAGAGTGGGATCTCGCTCAGGAAGCGAAAAGACTTCGAGTGACCTTGATCGGACAACTGATGCGAAAATCCGGCGCATACCTTGGTCGGCGCTACCTAAGATGAAGATGGAACTAAGAGTGGGGTCTCCACTCAGAAGAGGAAAAGACTTCGAGGCGACCTTGTCGGACAACTGGTCGAAAATCGGCGCTATACCCGGTCGGCGCTACCTAAGATGAAGATGGAACTAAGAGTGGGATCTCCACTCCGAGGGGAGCGAAGAGACTCAAAGCGACCTTGATCCGGACAACACGAATGAAAATCCGGCGCATACCTTGATCGGCGCTACCTAAGATGAAGATGGGACTAAGAGTGGGATCTCCACTCAGAGAACGAAAAGACTTCGGTGACCTTGATCGGACAACACAGTGCGAAAATCGAGCATATCTTCGGTCGCGCTACCTAGGATGAAGATGGAACTAAGAGTGGGATCTCCACTCCGAAAAGAAAAGACTTCGGTGACCTTGATTCGGACTTTGGTCGAAAATCGGCGCATACCTTCAATGGGCTACCTAAGATGAAGATGGAACCCTTAGTTTGACGAAAAGGATTTTCGCTTGGAGAGGAAGGTTTTATATTCTCTCTCGTGAAAGGAATTTTAGTGGGCCTCTTGTTCATCGAAGGAATCAAGAGGATTTTGGTAATATGCGGAAAATTTGTAGACCAGCACGTCAAGGAATTTGATGCGGTGGGGAAGTGTGATGGAGGATAAATCTAGGGTTATCCTCGCTTGAAAGCAGTGAGACATCACGAGGAACTTCCCGTCGAAGCAGGGTATCAGAGATACTATGGGTAGTATTTCTTGGGGAACTTCCCATTTATCGGCATTAATTGCCGGTCGCCATTTTAGGTAATTAGGCGATATGCACCATTGGAGGTAATGAATACAAGCGGGCCCTCCCATTTAGGTTAATTTACCTTTCTTTTTGGAAGTGAGGGATTATCGGTTTCGTCGGCGGCGAGGACCAAATCTCCTTCTCTAAAGGTTCTCTGTCGAACTTTCTTGTTGAAAGCCGACATCTAGCTTGGTAGAACTCAATGCATTGTTGAGCCTCGAGCTTCTCATCTAACATCTCGAAGCTCTTGAGGCGTTTTGATGTTGTTCTTGGTCGTCATCTGTTGAAGAGGCGTCTGAAGTGGCGGATCTGAATTTCCAATGGGAGCTGCTTCACACGTAGACGGAGATGCGGGGAAATCCTCGATTAGTGTCGGATTTGTGCGTCACTGAAGTGCTTCTCGAGTTTATCATCGGTCTAAACATTTACTTTTCACAAGCTTTGGCGTACGATGTCGTCTTGTTGAATGCCTCGGCTAATCCATTTCAGGTGGATTATAGAGTACATCGGCGGGAGCGTCTTGTATCTTAATTTCGCAAAACGATGAAGAATTTAATGATGGTAGGGGCCGTTGTCATGCCGCGATCCGTCTTGGGACACCATGTCGATAGATGACATGGTGTTTGTCGCTGATGGCGGTACTCGCCTTTACATCCTTTAGCGGGTTATACGCCCACTTGGAGAAGTAGTCGGTGTCCTTCGAATAAACCGATCTCTTTGTGGCGGAGGAAAAATGGGACCTACAATGTCCATTCCCCATGTCTCGAATGGCGAGGATGTGGCCGAGAAGGATCGCGATTGCTCTGGCGGTGATGCATATAATTAGCGTGGATTTGACGGCGTGGCATTCGGCGTGCATTGCGTCGTGTTAATCATTGTGGGCCAAAGTAACCCGTTCTCGGATTGATCGTAGAGTTTGGGACCCGGTGGTGTGCACCACATTCACCCTCGTGTGCTTCAGAAGGACCTCTCCGCCTCTTTGTTTGAGAGGCATCGACAAAGACCGTCGTACCCGGCGATATAACATCACGGGTTTAGTGTCATAAAGAATCTTGGAGCTCTTCGCGGGTGACTCTCTCTCTTCGTCTTACGGTAGAATACCATGTAAGGCGTGTCGATAATGAAGCGCCAATCGGGGCTCCAACTTGGTTTGGGTTGTATACACTTCTTTGGTAACTACCCCTTATCTTCTTGTGCCTCATCGTATAATAGTGAAGAGTTGGTGAGTCTGGCCGAGTGACTAGTTGCTTTCGGTCTGGAAGGTTGTGCTAACGGCACATGAATCATGTGCCTTGGCGTAAAAGCGTTTTGGAAGCGGGATATATTGATGAAAAACTCTTGAATAGGTCTGCTATTTCAACGACTATCGATGGTAGGGGATTAGATCCGGTTCACGACCGTAGTCGAACTGCTTAACTATCAATTCGAATGCGTATGCTTGAGATATTCGACCCCGGCTCTTTAGGCGAAGCTAAGTCCGATAAGTAAGCGCGTGTATTGACTCGTTATTGGAGCGAGGGGTTAGGTGAGTGAATAAGCGCGGGGCATGACATGATTCGGAAATCAAGACACTCCGACTCAATGAATTTAGAAGCGTCAGGGGTACTTGCTACATTAGTGGCCGAAGCTCCGTCAAAATTAATCGCCATATTTGTTGGTGCGGCGTAGTGTTGACTTCACGGACTTCATCAGGAAGATCATCATATAAGCTCAACGCGTCCCGTTGTCGGGTTGGTAGCCAAGAGTATAAATCGCTTGCCCTTTGGTGACCATTGTTTGAAGTGCAGGTCGTATTTTGGGACAGAGCAGGCCCATTTAAGCGTGACTCCATTGGCCGTTTGGGTCATAATCCGGACGGTTCGTTAGAGATAACATAAATCGTCTGCCCGACTAAATAGTGTCGCATTTTCTGAATCGCGAACACTAATGAAACCTTGCTTCCGACCATTGGATGTCGGGCTGTACCGACTAATGTTATTTCGGGTAATATTTGACGCCGTCGTGCGTCTTCGCTTGTAGTAAAGCGCTTAACGGTGATCCGTTGCCTTGGCGTAGATCAAAGCGGTTTTCCGACAGCGGTGCAACAAGAGCGGAGGTTTAGCGAGATCGACTTGATCTCTTGAGATGCCCATACGGCGGTCGTCCCAAATATATGACCGCGCCCTTCTTGTTCAACAGAGCGGTGGCTTCCGGATAGGTTCGATGAAGCGTCTGGATGTCATGTCGTCCTTGTAACCCACGAGTTCTCTGGATTTCGGAGGTTGCAACTCTTGAATTGCTTCACTTTGTCGGGATCGGCGTGGATTCCTTTGTCGGTGGCGGCAGGCCGAGGAACTTGCTGCTGGACATCGGAAGGATTTGGCGGTTCATCTTTAGGCGATGAGTCGCATGAGTTGAATACCGTTCTAAGATCTTTGATGTGATCTCCTTTGTCCGGCTTTTCCACGACCAAATGCGTCGGCGTAGCATTCGCCCGTTTTCGAAGATGATCACGGAAAATCTCCGTCATTGCTCTCGGTATGTTCTTGTAGCAGCATTTTGAGGCGAGCGGCGCAGCGATATATCTTGCGAAATATTACGAGCGTGTGTTTGGCGTCATCGGGGTACATCTTGATTTGATTATACAGAAAAGCCATCCATAAAGGACATTCTTTCAAACCCGTGTTGTCAACTATGACATCGGTGATTGGAAGAGGAAAGTCATCTTCGGGCAAGCGCGTTGAGGTCTGTCGTAGTGGACCACAGTCCTAATCGACCCATTCTTCTTCATGGCCGGGACTATATTAGCCAATCAGGATGTTGAATTTCCTCGGCGAATCCGATTCTATGAGTTTCTTCACTTAGTCAACAATTGCCTCCAATATTTGTGGGCCAGAGCCGTCTTCTTTGTTGCTTGGCGGGTTTGACATCCGCCTTGATGTTGGCGATGTGTTTGCCACATTAGAGTCGAGTCTGGCATGTCCTCGTTAACTCAGTGAATACATCGATATACTCCACGATTAGGGCAATCAACTCTTCCTTTTCTTCCAAGGGGAAGTATTGGCGATGTTTATGAGTTTGGGATGCTCTTCATCACCCATATTAACTGGACTACCTCATCCTTAGTGGGGGTTCTCTTTGTTGAACCTATCCCAAAGCTGCTCTGCGAGTTGATGGATCCATGGGTCTTCCCATGTTGGCATATCTTCATCACCCTCAATAGTAGCGGGATCGTCGGCCATATTAGACATCAAAGCCTTGAAATTCTCAGAAGTGGTGGGAATCCCAAGCCCGAAGAGTCGGGGCGAATGTCGTCTCCCTCCTTTGGGTGGATTATTATCAATCGACCACGAGCATTCATCTTACGAGGAGGATTAGTATCCCAATCCCTTCTAAATGCATAGTAATTATCAGGCTTTCCTCTTGGGACATATGCGCTTTAGGAGGTTCGAGGGCCTCGTCAGAAACATAGACCTTCCCCTCGGTGTCAGTCATACCCCATCTTTTCATGATACCCGGTGTTTGGACTATATGCGAATGTGTGGAGGATAGGCCCATTGTCATCTTCACCTTCTTCAAAGAAATGATTGACGTTGGGCTGCATCTCCTTTTAGTAAACGAGTCTTTTCACTTGATCTTAGGTGGGATGACAAGTGTTGTCCCAAAGGAATCAGGAGCTGTGTGAAGCAAGATGATCGAGTTGGCGAGTGCAACTCTGGATCGTTGTATAATCTGTTATCACATCATTCAAAGATAAAGGATACTCTAAATGCGTCATTTATTGATTCATCGACAATTTGCCAATTACAATGTTCATCGGCGATTCTTCATCGTCAAGATTGATTACAAGGGGTACAATGTCATTTAAAACAAAACCTCCACTATAACCAAGCCGGTTTGATGTCGACTTCTTCACGTCGGTGCCTTGGTAGATGATTGATTTAGGACTCATTACGTAGAGGAGAGAATCGGTGAAATAATTCTCCATCCCTTAAGCGGTTGTTTGTCGCGACCACCGTCTTGACCTCATTATTAGTGTCTACATATTTGAGACACGATGAAGAGTAGATGGGACTATAACATTCAGAGTGGATCAAGGTCGATGACCGGTAAGTTATAGGAAGTCTGCATCAATCACATAGCGGTGACCGGACTTTAAGTCTCCCATTTGGCACTTTATCAGGATTTTACCAAGTGGTAGAGACCTTGAATGTTAAACAGTAGATCGTACTGTTGTATGACTTCTTGGCGAGGGATTCAGGTGATGATACATGGTGAGGCATGATGCTCCTGCCGGAACCGGATCGACTTGGATCAGTTAACTTCACTAGAGCAATATCCGGTGAAGTATAGGCCTATCGTGCTTGGAATTCCTCGTGCATATCCTCCTTTGTAAAGGTGATCTGAGGGAAGTGCTTAGTCGCAAGGTTGCATTGTTGGTGACTCTTGGACTCGGCCTAATGCAGGTCGGGAAGACTTGAATCGTGAGGAGCTTCTTGAAGAGCTTCTCTCGTCTCTTTTGATATGATAACTCATAGAGAGTGATCCTTAGGGGATATTATTAATTGTGCCATTACATCAAAGCGGTATGGAGAGTTGAAGTTCGGTTTATCTCTTCAATCAGGCGTGGTCGAAATTTGCCGGGAGTTGAACTTCATGCGGTTGCTTTCTTTGTGCTTCTTTGGCTTCTACTTGTGCGGCTTTCTGTCGTGGGGGATTTGTTGGTACCCCGGCTCACGAGGCGTCTTGGCATTAGATTCGGGGACTTCCGGATACTTGTATTTGTACTCGTGTCCCTCACGGTGGCGTGGGCTTGAGTTCCCCTTAGGACAGTTGGAATGTTACCACAGTTCATCGTCTCCCTCGGAATTGCGGAAGTAGCATGACATGCCTTTCCTTACGCCCGGCTTTTCTTGAAGAAGAGGCTACCCATTGCTCATCTTCGGATAAGTGCGGGTGGACCCACAAGACTTAGCCGCCATTGAGGTATATCGATACAAGTCCTTTACGGCGTTGCTTGTGCGGGTCGTCATTCACCGTCTTCAACTGCAACTTTGACCAGGTTCGAGTTCAAACCATGTCAATGGCACCGACCGAAACTTATGGATACGCGTGCTCGACCTTCTTTTCTTTGGGCGGCTTCATAGTAATGACCCTACATCAATTAAAGCTGGATTTTGTCCTTAAGGCTGAAGCGATTTAGTGGGGTGATGGCGCCTTATAGTGCGCTGATATCTTGGGTCATTAGTTCATCGCCTCCTCTTGATTACGAATGGGAGGGAGCTTGATCTTGTTATTTTCCACAAGATATTTGAAGAGGCCAGGGAATCTAAATCGTCCCTAAGGAATAGGACTTGGGAATCTCGGCTCTAAGACCTTACATTTTGTGGCCCGGTTGCCCACGTTATTATGCATTGCGGCCATTGTTCTTCTTCTTCTTCTTCTTGTTGGGGTTGGAGTTGGAGCGTTTGGTTAAGCCACCGCCCGTCTTGGCTTGCTCTTTCCCTTTGCCGCGTGGGACAAAGTTAAGCCGGGCTTCCGTTGTGGTGACCCTCTCGCCTTTTTCCTTTTAGGGAATCTCTCGGCTTCTCCACGAACCTTCAAGTCCTTCCCGTTATCGATGGTGCTGTACCCATTGCTTCAAGCACATCTATTGATAAGTTCTTTGTAAGGAGTTTGGAGGATGAACTCTGTTATTGGATCCGTGAGTTCATTGCCTTGTTCGAATCGTTTAACAAAGATGTCCACGGTTTCTCGATCTTTACGCTTCTCGTCGAGCAACGTCATCGATACCGCGGTATCGTCATCAAAAGAAATTGGTAAAGGCTAGACTCCATGTCGTCCAGTATGAATGCTCCGGCTTGCAGGCGGTACCGTTCGGCTGACCCACGAGGTGCGGCGAATGGCCGAACCATCAAGGAGTTAGTTGCGAAAATAACTTCCAGAGGTGTGACTTGAAATAAATCAAGTCTTTGCGTCGGGAACCCTTCCGTCAAATGGTGTGAAGTTTATTAAGTTAAACCCGGCGGGTAAGGATTGCTTCCCCTCCCTCGGGTATGGGCAAGGAATACTGTCTTCTTTACTTCTTGGCGGAAATCAATGAATTGATTTTGCTCTCCAAGTCTTTGATCTTCTGCTCTCATGAGCAGCGGCGGCGTCAGCGTGGTTGGGGGTTATCATCTTACGGTGCTTCCTCGATCCGAATCGCTATCATCTTCCTCGATGTTGTTGTCTTGATTCACCTTGATGTTTTGTCGGGCTTGGATCTGTTGGTGCGTGCATTTCTCTCATCGTGCATGGCCATTCCATTTCTAACGAAGTTTTCCGTTGTTTATTCAGCGCCGTCTAGCATTTTGGCCACTTGATGCATGCTGATCATAGCGTTTCTTAGGGGCTCCCTTGGCTAGATCTGATGTATCGGATCGTTCTTGAGCCAATATCGGCGCATCATCCTCAGCGGGTAACCCTTGAGAAGCTTATCGTATCACGGACCGTCGGATAGTCGGGACATAAGCGAGTTAGCCGTTGCGTCTGTGGGAATAGCCGGCGATGATTCTTTCTTTGGTCATATTATTAGTGACCTCGGCGCTCACCCTCTCGGAAGGTCATCCTTTTGCGAATCGCCTTGACCTAGGTCTCGGCATCTCCGTGGTGAGTCTCGGAAGGCCGACACCCTTTGGAGCTTCTTGATGGCAATTGCATTCGAGAGCATCGTCTTAATGAGCTTGGAGCACAAGCATGGCTGTGTCAATTTGGGGAATTCGCCGAGATTTTCTCGTACCCTTACGCGGTAGTCTGACTCATCGGTGTGTTATGCGGGCGACTGCCGTATGTCGGTTTGATCTCGGGTATAACATCCTCATCATCGGATGAAATCTCCTTCGAGGCCGGATCAACCCATCGAAACTTCGAAAGTGACTTCGCCTAGACTTTCGCCCGATGTGATGCGAGTCTCGGAGACTCGGGACCGATTTTCGATCCGATAGGGGAGGCTGTAGGAATCTTCTTGTCCTTGTTGGAGCAGTGCGACCTCTGCATGAGGTGACCCGTGATTCTCTCAGAGGACCAAGGCGATCCTTGATAGTCGGTTTGGTAGCGGTGGCGAGTTGGCTCCACTCGTTGAATCTGAGGCGCCTTTGACTTTGGCGTCGTCTATCTTGGAGCCTTGGCGTTGGGCTGCGGCCTTTGTATCCTTCGGTTTAGGTGCTTAGAAGCGAGTGTGAACAGCAGGTTAGAGGCACCATTAGACTTGGGCCTCCAAACACGGCTGGCGATGCGTTGGTGGCTTCTTTACCACCTCCTTCTTCAGCGCCGCGAACTGCGCACCAAAGCTGCGTGCTGCGCAAAGATGTTGTGGCGCTCGGATCCGCTCACGAAGTGTGGGCGGTTCGTTTGATACGGATCCACTCGTTGGTTGTGGCTTGGATGGACCGTCACGATCACTTGGTGAAGCCTACGGTAAGCCTAGATCTTAGATCCGCCGTGGCGGACCCGTCTGAGGATTACGCCAGCAAGCTTAGCGCCATGCTTTGTCGTCGCCTTTGGCTTCGGCAGGCGGCCGGCGCATCGTCGGCGTTCATCGAACTGTCGGACTTGAGCGAAGGATTTCATTGTCTGCGGCGTGAGCTGGTTCGCCGTCACGGGGCTCTCGTCGGAGGCCCATCCGGGTTCTCCTTGTGAAACCTTCTTGGAAGCGGAAGGAGGCCGGATCTGGAGGAGGGTGAGGGCAGGTACTCTTGAACTTCTCACAGTGAACTCGTTCGACCTCTTCTTAGGGATAGGGATCAGCGGATTTAGCGACGCGGCGACCTCCGATGCGGGCGGTGGCTCCCAGCTAATGGTCCGGACTTGTTGGCGGTAAAGTCGGGATGATTGTCATTGATTTGAATTTGTTTACGGCTTCTTTTGCCTACAACAAAATTCAAAAAGTGCCTTTTATTTTAGGCGTGCAATGAAAATCAAAAAGATTCGACTTCTTCCTAAACAAACCGCGAGGATCTACGTTATGTCCGGTCACTGCAGCTTGCGTCGAGTTCTTTGCTGTAGGGACTTTGTGTCCGGTGGACCACCTTGCAATCCCGATCCAGGAGTAGAGGCCGGTTGGGACTCGGATGTAAAGGGGCTGGTTCCGAGAGAAGCTGGCTGAAGGGATCACACTCACGAAGAGAGGATGTGGGAGGCGGGTGAGATCTACTAGGAGAAATCAAGTATCCACGAGATTAAGGCGAGCTTAATCTAGGGGTATCGTGGTCGACCGAATTGGTTACCTTTTGCTTATAGATCGGCGTGTTGGACTTGAGGCTACGATTGCTTTCGGAACCGTCGCCCGATTACTTCGTAGATCTACGCAAAATTCTTAGTCCAGAGCTCTTCAAATCACCAAAAATCCAAGCCTCAGGAAGCGAAATCCCCCAAGTCAAGACCTTCAAAATCAGAAGTCCAACCCCTCGAAGAGACCCCCTCCCTATTTATACAAAATCTGAAGTTTGGCTCGACCGCTTGGTAGAGCCACCTGCGACTACTGGCGAGGTACCTGCAAGTTGGCGAAGCGCCGACACAAAGTGGCCGGCCTCCAACCACTTGGCGAGGCACCTCAACAGAAGTTGGCGGGCCTCGACCATTTGGCGGCACCTCGACCAAGGATTGGTAGGGTGGCTCGGCACAAAGTGGTGGAACCACCGCCACTTGGTAGGTGTTAAGCCATACTCGATTCTTCGTGGTTTTGTCGTTCTCGGCGTCGTTCTCTCGGGGCTCGAGGTTCGTCGTATTTGATTAGAACTAATCTTTGGTTCGTTCGGTTCAGCGGTCCCGAAAATCCGATCATCCGTTGAGTCGGCAAGTGGAGTACTTGTGGCGGCACTGCGAGTTTGCCATTGGGTTGGCGTCTCCAACGCGTTTGATGTTGTTATCATTCGATGAGTGCGTCATTCGCCGACTCCTCGTCACGAGTTGGTTCGGGGACCTTGTAAGCATTTTCCGCCCTCTGGCCGTTGGTTGGGTTCTTGAGACCCTATATATGACTGACGAGCCGCGAAAACCCTTCCTTTGCTCATCTTCTCCAAGCGTCAATCTAAATGTTGAATTCCCCTTGGCTTCGAAGCAATGGCCCCAAAACGCTCTTGGCAAGGCAAAAGCCTATTGGGACTTGGCTCTGCTCCACCGTAGTCGCTTTCACGGTAAAGGCGTAGAGCATCGCTTCATAAAACATGACTTTTAAGGTGCAGGTAGAGTTAATTTTCGGCGTGATTTTCACTCACTGGAGATGATATTGCTCTCCAGATCATATCTTTCTAACTGCTTCCGGCCCGGTTTTGCAGAGCTTGCCTCATTTGGCTTGATAAACCTCATCGAGGTTCTTGATCTCAGATCCCCATAGGGTCTCTGTTTTGAAACTTCGCTTTGTTTGGCGAGTTTGATTATTTTAGATGAAGCTTCGTTTGGTGAGTCGTCTTTGAATGATGAGTCTTGTTTAGCGAGGCTGTCTTCTTGTGGGATGGGTCTCGTTTGGCGAGGCTCATTTTACGAGATGAGTCTCGTTTGGCGAGGCTCGTTTTGGAAAGATGAGTCTCGTTTGGCGAGGCTCGCTTTCTTGTTGGATGAGCCTCGTTTGGCGAGTTCGTTTTTGGCGAGATGAGTCTCGTTTGGCGAGGCCGTTTTACGGTTCCTCCGGTTTTGTCGTCACCGACAAAGGAATCCACGTCGATCGACAAAGTGAAGGCGATTCAAGT